>PVJX010050703.1:0-10582 GCA_004027295.1 Dolichotis patagonum | reverse complement strand
TCTGAGTCCTCTCCCCTCTGCTCCTCTAAGTGAGCCTTGCTCCCTTCCCACAGGAAGGTGGATTTGTTGGTGGTGGTGGTCTTTGTGAGACATGATCTCACTTTGTAGTTCAAGCTGATTCTGAGCTCATTTTGCAGCCCAAGCAACAACCCTCATGCCTCAGCCTCCCCAGTGCTGGGCCACACCCAGTGAGAAGACAGAAATTTGAGGCACCTGGCCCCCATCTCCTCAGAGCTACTGTGAATTAATCCACTTTTCCTTTTACCCAAATACGTGACCTCCTTTGATTTGGTCAGCAGCATGTGCGGCGAGCATCTGAACCTACGCAGGGGAACTGAGTCACTGGTGAGGAGTTCAGTAACCAATGTTTACAAGAAGTAAACTGAATGAATGAATAGAATGGGCACAAGGAACAGCTTGGAACAACACTGAGCGGTTAGGCGCCTTTTCCTGATATCACAGATACCCAGAAACATGGCACAGATGAGGATATACAAGACAGAGGACACAGCTACAGACCCTGAGGATGGAGGGAGACACAGGTGATTACTGACACAGATGCTGACATCGATGTGAACACGGTATGACCAGACACTCAGGGACGCTTCTGTGTAATCAGCGGTCTCCTTCCCTGAGCTGCAGGTGGCACACAGGAGACATGCAAGTCCTGTCCTTTATCAAGGATGCAGGGTTAGAAAACCCGCCCAGCTGGGAAATCTTACACTTGAATCAATAGGGAATACCTGAAATCTATAGCCAAGATCCACCCGCACCCTCCTCTCTAGCGCCTTCAATATAGCAAATCAGTAGGGAAAGAAGTAGTAGTGTACTCTTCGCTCCTGGAAAATGTCTTTCAGAGTCACGGGGGTCAGGGTTAGGGTCAGGGAGGCAGCCCGATGGGAGGCTGCACCAGGCGTCACAGCTGCAGAGAAGCACGCATGGGGGTTATGGGGTGAGCTGTTTCACCTCAAAAGCATGTGTTTGCATCCCAACCCCCGGTTCTCAGAAAGTGAACTCCAAGGATGCATAAAGGAACAAAGGTGAGAACTGCAGCAAACTCTTCTTTAGAAACTGGAAACAACTTTTTTATTTTATTTTAAAGAGAAAATAAAAGAAACAAAAAGCAAACAAACCTAAAAAACAAAAGCAAAATTCAGCAATTTTAAACAGAAGCAGAAAACACTCGAACCCACAGTTCTATTCCAGGAATGAAGATCTTTCAGAAATCACCATGAGGTTGGAATTTCTGAGTGTGCCGCACAGTTGAGACATTTGGTGACTGGACGTGTTGTTCTACAGTAAAATTTCATTTTACAAAAGATAATGATACTAGGTAGAAACTTGAATTTCAAGACTAATTTGAAGTATTTCATATCTCACAGAATTAGAGAAAACAATCCTAAAATTCATCTGGAACCAGAAGAGACCTAGAATAGCAAAGGTAATCCTGAGCAACAAAGACAAGACAGAGGCATCACAATCCCTGACTTGAAATTATACTATAAAGCTACTGTGATAAAAACAGTGTGGTACTGGCAAAAAAAAAGATGCAAAGATCAACAGTATAGATTAGAAGATGCAAAAACAACTCCAGACACACTAAGCTACTTTATCTTTGACAAAAGTGCCAAACACATTCACTGGAAGAGAGATAGCCTCTTTAATACATGGTGCTGGAAAAACTGGCTGTACA
Organism: Dolichotis patagonum; assembly: GCA_004027295.1. Lineage (NCBI taxonomy): Eukaryota > Metazoa > Chordata > Mammalia > Rodentia > Caviidae > Dolichotis > Dolichotis patagonum. The sequence goes on along the minus strand of PVJX010050703.1, from coordinate 8,889 downwards.
CATGCTGAAGATTAAAACTGGACCCATATCTTTCACCATGTACTAAGCTAAAATCAGAATGGATCAAAGATCTTAATATTAAAACAGAAACAAATCTGCTGGAACATAGAGTAGGTAAAATTTTTGAAGACCTCGGTGTAGGGAAAGACTTTATGAACAAAACTCTGACTGCACAGGAACTATCACAAAGAATCAGTAAGTAGGATCTCGCCCTACTGAAAAGCTTTTGCACAAGAGAAACCACCAGCAGAGTAAAGAGAACCCACAAGAGGGGAGAAAATGTTTTCCAACTGTTCCTCAGACAAAGGATTACTGTTGAGAACATTTAGAGAACTCAAAAAAATCAGTCCTCCCAGATTTAAAGACCCAATCCAAAAATGGGCATCTGAGGTGAATACACACTTCTCAGATGAAGAAATACAAACAGCAAATAAATATGTGAAAAAAATGTTCAACATCCCTAGTCACTGGAGAGATGCAAATTAAAACAACACTGAGATTCCACCTCATCCCAGAAAGAATGGCTAGTATCAAGAAATCAAGCAATAACAAATGCTGGAGGGGCTGTCAGAGAAAAAGGAACCCTTCTCCACTGTTGGTGGGAGAGTAGACTGGTGCAACCACTGGAGAATTCAGTGTGGAGATTCAAAAATTAGGATTAGAGGTTCCATTAAACCCAGCTATTCCCCTTCTGGATATCTTCCCAAAAGAATTAAAAACATCATGCCACATCAAAACATATACCAGTGGTATATGTGCACCCATGTTTATAGTAGCACAGTTTTTAATATCCATAAATGAGGAATGGATAAAAAAGATGTGGTATCTTTATACAATGGAGTACTACTCAGCCATAAAGAAGAATAAACTGGAGACTTTTATAGGTAAATGGATGCAACCTGAGACCATATTCATTAGTAAAATAAAAAGACACACTTGTGTAAACACCATATTGTTTCATTAGTGTGAGAAGCTGAAAGAAAAAACATACATACATGCATATGTATATGCATATAAAAATAGCTAGGATAGTTATACTACTGATTTCTCTGCGTTCACTGAAGAGAAAGATTTGTGCTGGTGTTGTTCAGACAATTGAATGCAGATGTCCTGTGCTCTGGATGAATGATTTGGGGATGACAGTGCACAATGGGTGTACCACTGTTGCCATGGGGCCGGGAATGTGGCTCAGTGGGCGAGAACTCGCCTGGCAGGCTCAAGGCCAAGAGAGAGCCCCAGCAACGAGGAAACCCTGCAAAACTGAAAGGACAGAAGACTTGACCCCAGAAACACTGAAACTAAGAAAGACAGATGAGGAGGAGTACCTCATAATGACAAAGACCCAAGCCATGGGGAAGACAAACAGATTCTAAAGGCATGCGCCCCTCAGTGGGAGACTTCAAAGTGCCACGAAGTAAAGCAGAACTGAAAGAAGCCTCAGTCACACTCAGAATCACAGGAGGAGACAGTAGCGCTCCCGTCCCTTCCAGAACAAATAGAAAGTTAAGAATACCTGGTGGCCTGCGGACCTGGGAGAACCAGGAAGGAAGCCACACACCCCACCCACCTCCCACCCCTGGAAACCAGTCAGTGCACGGGCCGGGAGAGAAGTCGAACCCCACACACACCATAAGCAACCAGCTGATTCGGACTTTGCAAGCCTAAGCCAGTAGTCTGAGGAACTCTTTAGAGGATAAGAGTATGCGATGTAATAACTGTTATAGATTTTCTACTGTCTTATCACTGTTTCATTTCACTTTATGATTCTGTCTTACTCCCTTTAAAATAAAAAAGTAAGATAAAATAAATATATAAACACCCTCCAAGCAAAAAAGAGTATACTCAGAAAACATCTCAGCCAACTTTACCTATTTGAAATTTAGGAAGCGTTCCACCCCAAAGCTTCACGGTCCACCTTCTGGTTTCTGCTTCCCACGCAGCCTTCTGTAAGAGCCACAGAGGGTGTGATTCCCGGCAACAGCTGAATTCAATTAGGAAAATGCAGGCAGATGTCTAGAAAGTCTATCTGGAAACTAATTTTAAAAATTTAAATAAGGGATACAGAAAGATTCAAAAGAAAACTAAGAAATATTTTGTACTCAGTAAAAAATGAAAACACACCATAGATGATGACGAATAATGCAGATAAAGTCACGTGTCACTCCGGTAGCTTCACTTCCCGTACTCCCTCCCCATCTCTGTCCCCATCAGCCGTTATCTCGGCAGCATGCCCGACATCCTTCTGCTTTCCTCCTCTGAAGCTGTGATAGGGATCTCATCTGTGCGTGTGTGTTATCTCTTCTGTTTCCATTCCTGTCCTCTCTGTGACGTAGTCTGTAATATTCGGTTGATAATTTATCCCACCTTTAGGCTGCCTGTGTCAGCCATGTGTTGACCTCAATAAATACGTATTTATAAAAAATACTGTTTTCCTGTTTGTAAACACTTAGCATGCGGTCCTCCCTCTCCACAGTAACAACAGTGGTGGACGGCAGGTCCAGAACGTGCCGTGTGTAACGGAACCTCATCCCTACTCCCAGCGTCTCCTCGTTCTCCTCCGCCCGAAGCCCACCTGCCCCGTGCTACTGTCTGACCGGTTTGGAGCCCTCGCTCACCTCACACTATGTGCTATCTGTCCTTCTGTGACAGGCTCAGTGCCACCAACCACCTGTGCTGACACTTAGGCAAAATGCCTTTCTTTTGAGAGGGCCAAGGCTGCTCCATTTCCTGACTCTACTCATCTATCAATGGACATTTAGGTTATTTTATCTTGGCTGCTGTGAATGATGCTCCTGGGCACACGAGACACAGGCGTCTCCCCGCGATCCTGGCTTTTATGCTTTTGGACATGTGCCCGTAATTTGGATAGGGGAATCACACAGCAGGGCCCTTTAAACACGGAAGTGACAGGGAATCGCTCGCATTCCGAGAGCGCCCATGGCCTCTTGACTTGCTGTAGTGTTTCATTTCCATTCTCCGTTTCACTGCCTTGAGAAATGCCTAGGAAAATTAGCAAGGCACATGATGGGTCATCTATGGGGGTGTTTCCAGACATGACTGACACATGCAGCAGCAAAAGGAGAGAGGAGACACACCTGAATGTGGGTAGCACCACCCCATGGACTGGAGTCCTGGCGCAGAAGCAGAACCAATCAATCTGTCTCTCCCTCCCTCCCTTTCCCCTCTCTCTCTTTCTGCCTTCCCCTCTTTCCTCTCTCTCTCTCCCCTCCCTTTCCTCCACTAACCCTTTCCTTCAGCCATAACAGTTATATTTCAACACGACCCTAACTCAGTGGAGCTGGCTGGCTACAGACTGAAACACTGACACAGTGACCTGAAATAACACTTTCGTCCTTGAACTTTTTCAGGTATTGCTGCGCCGTAATCAAAGCTACGACACCAGCCTGCGGTAACATCCTGAATGGAGGGCTTCCTGTTTAAACCAAGGGACACCGCACAGCTTCATGGGCCTCTCTAGGTGGGGCTCAGCGGGGAAGCACTTGCCCAGTACATGTGAGGACTCTGATTTGATGCACAAAACCCACACACACAGAATGACCCCCAAGCCCAGGACACAGCTCCAGGTGAGCAGCACATCCAGGGCTGAGTGTGTCTCTGCTCCCGTCCCCCTGCAGCCCCTGCAGCGGGAGCCTGCGTCTTCCCAGGAGCATCTCCAGGGCTGGGGGAGGACGGCCACTGTGAGGAGCAGTGCTGTGCAGCAGGGTGGGCTGAGGGAGGGAGAGACCTGGGGGAGGCTCTGAGAGGAAGGACCAGCCCCGGGCACCAGCTCCCGGAAGGAGCAGCTGGGGGAGGATCCAGGAGTATTTCCTGCTGAATCCTGACCCTCAAGGTGAGGAGGACAGAGCAGGGGGACTCTCAGAGGGCAGGGGAAACCCCACGCCTGTCTCCCACACCCTGGAGAAACAGTAGCCTGGCTTCTGTGAAGAACCACTCTCCTTCCTGTGGGGCTGCCGGCAGGACAAACCCACAAGCAAAACCCACCTCCAAGAGGCCACACCCTGTTTGTGTGACTCTCCTGACATCTGCTCAGCTGTGATCAGTGGTTGCAGGCACCATGACTCCCACATTCATGGCCCTTCTCAGCCTGGGTAAGACAGGAAGAGGGGACACTGTGGAGGGACCCCACCCCACAGCTAGGCCCTGGTCCACCAGGAGACCAGGGGATCAGGAGCTCCGGGGAGCAGAGGACCTGCTCAGGCTGCAGGGCAAAGCTTTCACAGGGAACTCTCTTCCAGGGCTGAGTCTGGGCCCCAGGACCCCAGTGCAGGCAGGTGAGTGTATCCCCAGCTATCTTTGGCCCTCCTCCTCCTGAGAGCAAGGGGCCACCCCTGGGCAGTGGGGGTGGAGCACAGCAGGTGTGGGCTGGTGCTGGGAGGTCTGGAGTGTCCTGGGGCTGAGAGCTGGGATCTGAGGGGAGGAAGGTGCTGGGACCCAGCTGTGATTTCCCTGCAGGAACCCTGCCCAAACCCAGGCTCTGGGCTGTGCCAGGATCCATGATACCACAGGGGAAACGTGTGACCCTCTGGTGTGAGGGGACTCTGGAGGCCCAGCACTACCGTCTGTATAGAGAGGACAGCCCAGCATTCTCAGAGACACAGACCTTACCCGAGCCCAGGAACATGGCCGTGTTCTCCATCCCATCCATGGCCCAGCACTGTGCAGGACGATATCGCTGTTACTACCAAACCCCTTCTGTCCGGTCAGAGCCCAGTGAGCCCTTGGACCTGATGGTGACAGGTGAGAGGACACTCAGGTCCCAGCCCCAAGCTCTGCCCTCAGGAAGGGGTCTGCTCTCAGGGGTGTCCCCCTCTCACAGCCCAGCCCTGGGGACAGCATGGGAGGTGTGAGTCCATTTCACAGGCTGCCTCCTTCTCACCTAGGAGTCTACAGCACACCCAGCCTCTTAGCCCTGCCCGGCCCTGTGGTCACCTCACGAGAGAACGTGACCTTGTAGTGTCGCTCAGGGCTGAGATTTGACAGGTTCATTCTGACTAAGGGAGGAGGAGACAGGCTCTTCGTGGACCTGGTCTCACAGCCGGGCCCCAGTGGGCAGGCCCAGGCCCTGCTCCCTGTGGGCCCTGTGAACTCCAGCCACAGGTGGCTGTTCAGATGCTACGCCAACAACAGGAGCTCACCCTGGCTGTGGTCGAAGCCCAGTGGCCACCGGGAGCTCCTGCCCTGAGGTGAGGAAGTCCTTTCTTTGACACAAACATTTTTGAGTCTCCAAATTCTGACAAGAGCGCTCATCCAGGGAGTCCCAGGTATGTGGGTAACTGAGGGGAGCTACAGAGTCGAACGCCCCGAGTGTGAGAGACAGGGAGATCCACGGGGCAGGACATGAAGGCAGGGGTGTGGCAGGAAGCAGCCCCTCAGTCCAGCTCCTCCTCTCTCCTGACACTGCAGGCCCTGTCCTAGCCTGAGGGCGGGGTCAAGACAGGGGGAGATGGTGGGGCCCAGCCTGGGGCAGGAGCAGGAGCTGAGGTGCGGAGCAGGGTGCCCAGCCCCTCACGTCCAAATCCCACCCCAGGACGCCCTGTGGATCGGCCACGCAGCCCCCCAAAGTTAAGACCACCGGCTGGGCATGGTGAGTGAGGGCGCTGCTGGGAGGGGTCCGGGGCAGGGGCTGAGCTGTGGGGCTGCTGCAGCCTCCTCTGGAGATGCTGACTCGGACCAGCCCCTCCTGTGTGGGCCTCAGTTTCCCCAGTGCTGAGGAGAGTCCTGGCCCTGACCTTCAAGGTCCTCTCAGTGCCGACCTTGCTGTGAGCCCTGGAGAGGCGGCCTCCCAGGGGGCCCTCCAGGATGTGACTGCAGGGGTCCTGTGCCTCTGCACAGTGACAGTGGCAGTGCACAGCGGAGGGCGCAGGGCCGGGGCAGGGTGTCCAGGCTCCTTCCCTCCAGATCAGGAGGCTCAGCTCTGCTGGGGAGCACAGGGTGAAGTCCAGCTCCCTGGTTCAATCTCCACCTCTGCCATTTCCCACTGGGCCATGTGGGGAAGGTAATCCCCTCTGAGCCTCAGTTTCCTCATCTGTGGGGCGGCAAGGCTTGTTGCAGGACTGTGAGGGTTAGAGGTGGGGAATGCAAAGCTGCACCCTGGGGCCTGAATGCGGACCATGCTCATCCACTTACCAGTCACCGCTGCATTTCCTCACTGCCACTCCCTCAAGGACCAAACAGGCCGAAGGTTGTGATCTGGGGCCCAGTGGCCCTTGGCGTACTCTTACTTCTCATCCTCAGCCTCTGGTGTCAGAGCAAAAGCAGGAAGGCGGGTGAGTGGGGAGAGGGTGACCTGGGTCTCGGGAGGCTGTGGGTCCCCAATGGTCCAACCCAGGCTGGCCCAGGACACAGGTCTGATGGAGGAAGGTGAGCTTAGCTTCCTCTCTGCAGAACACAAAGTCAGAGAATCCAGTGCAGAACACATGGGCCGCCCCATGGGAGTCTCCGGGGTGGTCTGGGCTTCTCCACCTCAGGTCACATCAGGTCCCTGCTCCATGGGGTCCAAGGCCTCCTTCCTGCCCTGCGTGTTTACTGTGAACCAGGCGGTTCTGACCTCCTGGCCGAGACTCTCTTCATCTCTCAGCCCAGAGAAAGGCAACTTCCCATGTCCTGCAGGGGCCACAGGGCCAGCACCCCAATACAGAGGCCTACAGAGCAGGTCATTCCTGTCCAAGGACCCCGACTCCCCTCCCTGTCACCCTCAGGGCCACCTGATAGCCCCATGTCTCCCCAGCTCCAGGTCAGATGCTCCCATGCAAGAGGAAAACCTCTGTGAGAGAAAGGGGTGTGGGTGGGAGACACCCCAAGGTCCCAGGATCTCAGGGACCAGGATCTCAGGAGAGGCTGGGGCTCAGGGCGGAGTCAGACTGAACCCCAACATTGGGCCTGGGGACATCACACAGCTGCCTGGCTCTGTCCCCAGCTGGACAGGGCAGGGCCTGGGGGCTGAGAGACCCCAGAACTCTGGCCAGGAGGTGACAATTCTTCTGTCCCTGCAGATGCCATGGTGCAGGGTGCAGAGCCTGAGAATGGGATGGAACTGAATGCTTGGGTGAGGCCCCGCCCCATCCAAGGCACAAGAACTTCCTGCGTCCCAGATTACTCCACGGACCCTGCTCTGTCCCCCACCACTCAGCCCTCAGGGACCTCACAGCTGAGCCCTCTCTTCTGGAAGCCTTGGCCTCCTCCTACTGGGACCCCACCCTCTGTTGGTTTCCTGTGACCTCAGAGTCCCCTCACTCTGTCCCCTTCCTGGCCATCAGCCTCTGTCTGGCTGTTCTCTCCCCGGCCTCAGAAGGACCCTGAGTGAATGAGCAGCCACATACACCCAAGGTCACTCCCTCATTCATGCTGTATTCTCAGGGTGGGGGGGCTCCCTCCTGACCTGGCTCCATGGGGGCTGCAGATGCAACAGTGGGCACAGCCCCCACCCACACTGAGTCACCTCAAAGTGGGAGGCCAGTGTCAGGAGAGCACAGAACTGGGAAAGAAAATAAAGCAGAGAAAGGGGCTGAGGGCAGCAGGGACAGTGAGACTCACAGGGAAGACACTGGTAAGGTGAGTGCTGAACAGAAGTCTGAATGGAGAGGGACCACGTGGACTTCTAATGCATCAGCATTGCAGGCAGAGTACATGGCAAGTGCAAAGGCCCTGAGGGAGGGACAGGCTCTTTCAGGAAGATGGGCCCTGTGGCTGCAGCCTGGGGAGCAGGGTCCGAGTGTCAGGATGTGAGGGCAGCACTGCAGAAAGGAAGCAAAAAGCCTCCCAGCCTCAGGAAGCCCCTGAAGGTTCATGAGGAAGGGACAGAGTCTGGTTTACTGTCTAAGGCATCCCTCTGGCCACTGTGGAGCCAGCAAGGAACCAAGGAGACCCTGACTCTGTCCCTGTCTCCCTGCTGCAGAGCCCACCTGATAAGGATCCCCAGGGAACAACGCAGGACGTGTCCTATGCCCAGCTGTGCAGCTGGATGCTCAGCGAGGGGACAGCTGCGCCTCCTCCCTCCCAGGAAGGGGCCCTCCCAGCAGGGCCCACTGTGTACATTGCCCTGGCGCCCACTTGCCCAGGAGCCATCCCATAGGATGCTAAGGGACATCTCAGCCAGGGACAGGGACCTCCAGATTCTGGGACCTTCTGAGACTCACCTGACTCTGCAGTCAGAGAGAGCTCACATCACTATGTGCTGGAAATAAAAGCAGATTCCCCAATAAACACAGTGCATGAGAAATGAAACCGTGGGACAGGATGTGTGAAATGAATGATAATGCTAAAGACATGACGCACTGTCACCCGCCACTAGGATTTATCTGCTCGGGTTCATCTGCTTGCCACTGATCAAATCAGAGGAGGGTAAAAAGTTAAAACAACTGAGTCACAGCTAGCTCAGAGGAGATAGGGGGCCACTCACCTCAACTCCCCACCTCCCCATAGGCAGGAGAGCGAGGGTCTTTCACAAAAACAAGCAGAGACATGCGATTCCACACCTGCTTCCCCCTGCCGGTGCCCTCTGCTCCTCCTCCTCTTTCCAGTGGAAAGGACCCCACCTCCTGCCCCCTGGGCCCAGTGTCTGCGTATTCCATCACTGTATTTAGGCTGAAGAGGTTGCGTGCTCAGCAGGAGGAAGTGTGGAGACGTTGCTTGTCTCAACAAGATAATCTGACTTTTAAAAGTTCCACTTTGAAAAGTCAGTTTTCCCATCACCCTTTATGAAAGAGGCTATCTTTCTTCCAGTGAACGCGTTTGGTCCCTTTGTCAGAGATAAGGTGGCTGTGTGTGTTTGGAGTTGTTTCTGCATCTTCTATTCTGTCCTACTGATCCTTGGGTCTATGTTTTTGCCCATACCATGCTGTTTTCATCACAGTAGTTCTGCAGTATAAT
>PVJX010050702.1:0-10593 GCA_004027295.1 Dolichotis patagonum | reverse complement strand
GGAAGCATTTGAAGCTGGTGGCTCTTCATAGACCAGATGTCCTGAAATGCTAGAAGCATTGACGTGTGGTGATGATTAAGGCTTGATTTCTGTTGGCCTTGGAGATGAGGGGCCAGAGGAAAGAGATGGCAGTGTGAGGAGGGCCTGGGGAGCAAGGGCCAGGGTGCCGGGAGTCCTGTGCTGTCTGGGGGCTGGGGGGTCGTGGAAAGCCTGTGTGCTTTGTAGCTGGAAAGGATTTGAGTTCTAATCTCTGCACAGCTTCCACTGGCTGTGTTTGGGCAATTACTGTGCCTTTCTGTGTCTCTGAGCTTCTGGGGTGTGGACCTCTCCCAGAGGTCACGCTTAGCACATAATCCTCACTCTTTTTGCCTCTACCTTCTCCCAAAGTGACCCCAAATTTGAGGTGCTGGCTGGCTGGAAGCTGTTTTCCCAGAGGCCTGGCCATCCACCTGAGAAGCCCACCGCCATCAGGGGCCACTTGGTTCTGCTGCTGCTTGTGAGTTTCCTCCCTGACACTGGATTCTGTTCAGCTACTGCGCACAGGCTTGCTTCAATGTCCCCCTTTCGCCCCAAGGACACATACCGGTCAGGTTGAGTCAAACTAATAACTATTTCCTTTGCCAAGGGTGGCTTTGGGAAGAAGAAGACCCTTCAAGCTTTTGAGAAGGCTTTCTTCCCCTTAAAAGAGGCTAAAAATGAAGGCCCAGCTCTTCCCACCTTTAGCCATAGTGATGAGAGGGTATTCTTGGAGCTGCAGTAACTATTTTGTGACCCCAAGAGGGAATATCATGATAATCACAGAAGAGCTGGCTGGGAAGACCGGTGTTGGCCAATCACATCCCTAATGGTATTAGTTTCCTAATACAGTATTAATTCCCCCGTATGTGAAGCTTAGAAGAAATGCTAATGATAGATTCTATCGGCCACCAGAGTATTCTTTCACCTGCTGCTGCAAAGTATCCTATAGTTATGCTTGAGATTTCCAACAGTGATTGTTTTGTTTTGCTTTAATTTTATATCTTTTACTTCTCACAAATAAGAGACTAGGGCGGCTTTGGGAAAGGAAATGCAGCCCTATGCCCCGACGCCACCCCAGTCTCCTGCTCCTCACTCCTTGCTTCCAAGGTGACTCCTGCTGCCCCACAAGCCCAAGCCGGTGCTCCCTCCATGCCCACTGCCAGCCTCACCCAGAGCCCCTTCCCTGTGCCCCCTCCCTGCCTGAATTCTAACCATCACTCCTGGAAGCTGGCCCTGTCTTTTCCCACCACTCCTGATTTCTCCTTGCCTTGGTCTTGCATAGGAAACAGTAAATGGCTTTCAAACATTTTTTTTTTGAGTCACAGATCCCTTTGTTCAAAGGAAACTGTACCCAGAAATGTACACAAACGAAACTGATAAAGGCAGAGCTGCTCAGATTAAAGTTAGGGTAGGAGAGGAGGGTGCCTGGGCCTCTTCCCACTGGGCCTGCTCCCTCCTACACACTTGGGTTCCTACTCCCTTCCTTTCCCACTCGGGGAACCCCGGGGCTGCAAAGCTCCTGTCTGGGTGGTGACACTTCGCAGTAAGCAAGACGACTGCTTCGATCACGCTCTAAATAGCTCGGATCCTCGCAGCCCTCCTCTTCGCTGTCTCTCTTGCCCAGTCAGTGACAGTCAGTGAGCTGTGGCCCATTTCTGGCACGCCCACCCCCAGCTCCCTGTAACAGGCCCTCATGTCTTGGGTCACTGGTGCCCGGAAATCATTTACGTTTGGGATCCCGGAGGCCAGTACGGCAGGCAGGGTCCAGGCACTGGGGCTCTCATTTCCATGCTGGCTCTGCAGATAAGTATCCCCGTGGCTCCCGGCCAGCGCCACCACCTGTAGGGGCCTCAGTTTACCCCTATGGACAGCGAGCCGCGGCCTTGCTTAGGTGGTGTTTGTAACCTGTCTGGATGTGTCTCAGCCCACGTCATCAAACTTGATGGTGACTGTTTAAAGACATTTTTACAGTAAAAGACGCTTTGCCGTTAGTCCCCCTCTAAATACCCCACCCACGCACATCCACGCACACTGAAAATACACACGGCCCATTTTTCTTGCCACTTTCCGAGGCAGTTGCGGAAATTCTTTGTCTTGAGTGTCTCCAGCTCTCGGTCACGTCTGCCTCAGTGTTCTGAGTTATTTCAAAACCTTGACTTTTCGTGGTTATTTTGACTTTGAGGATGAGTCTCAAATCCATATCAAATCCAGTTAATGAGATGGATGAGGACACATCATAATGCTTTCATTGAACTGAAATTGCTGCAAATGGTTAACAGGGATGATCAAAAATATGGTGAATGTTTAAATTAAAAAAATTTATTACAGTGAAAGACACTCTGCTATTTATCTGCCTCAAAACATTAAAAATACCCCCCTTCTCTATGAACACAGTTATTCCATAATTCTTGGCAATGTGTCTTTAACTGTTATAAGGATTTATTTAAAACAAATTTAAATATTCACCATAGACTTCGATCAGTTCTTGGACAGTACATAGTACACACAACCCAAAGATAATTTTATGTGATACTGTTAGTGTGCTGCCGCCGCCACCGCCGCCGCTTCTTCTTCTTCTTCTTCTTCTTCTTCTTCTTCTTCTTCTTCTTCTTCTTCTTCTTCTTCTTCCTCCTCCTCCTCCTCCTCCTCCTCCTCCTCCTCCGCTTCTTCCACTTCTTCCACTTCTTCTTTTTCCTTTTCTTCTTCTTCTATTTCTTCTTTCTCTTCTTCTTAATAGCTTTTTGTTCTTGTTCAATATTTATTCTTTTTTCTTTTTGTACCAGGGATCGAACTAACGACCTTGCGCTTGCCAGGTAGGTGCTGATGCCGCTGAGCTCAATCTCCAGCCCCCCAATATTTATTCTTGCTCTTCACAATAATCCAATGAAGAACACACAGTTATTCAACCATTTTCGATGAAAAAATCGAGACTTGGTATTGTTAAGCATTGTAACCAAGGTCACACAGCTACTGCATGTCAGCTCAGATTTCGGCTTCCTGGGTTTTGCCCTGGAACTCACATTCTTCCCCTATGTCAGACCTGCTGGCTCTTTGAACTTGCTCGATTGGCAGCCAGCAGCTCCATTTCACCCAACACTTGCTCATTCATTCTTGGTGCAGCCTGGGCTCTCCTCCTCCGCTCTAGCTCAGCAGCTGCTGTGGGAGCAGCAGTGTGTACTTCCGCTTGGGGAGAGACTAGAATTTGTCCATTTCCCATAATGAATCACAGTCTGTTGTTTGTCATGGGTCAGGGAGTTCCCGGCATGATCATCCCATGCGGGCTTGATGGTGGCAGTGATTACTTCACCACTGTGGGGGGCTCAGCCTGGCTTACAGGCGGCTGGCCAGAGGAAAAGAGGCCAAAGGAGATAGGAGGGCAGAGGCAAAAACAGGCATTTGGATTCTCATGCAGGGGTTTCTCTTAAGACAGGTGTGATGGTGCACAACTGTAATCTCAGCACTGGGAGGCTGAGGCAGGAGGGTTGCAAGTTTGAGCTCAGCCTGCACAACTTGATGACTTAGTGGCTCTTTTAAAAAAGGGTCGGGAATGTAGCTCAGTATGAAGGCCCTGGATTCACTCCCCCCACAAAGACCTGGAACCAGCAGTGTTTCCAATATGGGTCCACGTTTGTCCTGTTACCTTGCCAGCCCCACAGACGAAGGGACGGAGCACCGAGGCAGTGAGACCTGAGAATGCAAGGACTAGGCGGTCCCTACAGTGATGAGCCAGGAGGCGGTAGGTCTTTCCGGGGAAGAAAAATATAATAAACAATTGATAAAGTATATATAACTCTCTGGGGAACCATTTCCTTGCAAGATGCCAAACTCTGTTGGAGACAAAACAAGAGAGTGGAATGGAGTGGGGGCCTGTGGGAATGAGAGACGGACTTTGTGGGATTGTTGCTCTGGTCTGAACATCAGGGTCTCCCCAAATTATGTTGGAACCTACTGCCCCTATGATCGTACAAAGAGGTGGGGTCTGGGGAGTGATTATGGCACATGGAATCCCCTTAGTGGATGGGATTAGTGCCCTATGAAACAGGCAGGAGGAGCCAGGCGTGGTGTCACACATCTGTAATTCCTGCCACTGGGAAGGCTAAAGGAGGGAAAAAAATTGAAGGCCAGCCTGGGCCACTTAAAGAGACTCCATCTCAAAACAAAAACCAAAAACCAAAAGCCAAGAACATGGCTGATGATTCTAGCTCAGGGCTCCTTGGGTCCAATCCCCTGTCCACCTCGCACGTTGGAGACGCCCCTCCCTGGCTGCTGCTTCCATGCAAGAAGGTGCCACCGAATTGAGGTGCTGTCTTGGAAGCAGAAATCCAGTCTTCTTTTTTTTGTGTGTGGTACCGGGGATCGAACTCACGACCTCACACTTGCCACGCAGGTGCTTATGCCACTGAGCTAAATCTCCAGCCCTAGAAATCCAGTCTTTATCAGACACCGAAAGTGTAGCACCTGGACCTAGAAATCCAGTCTTTATCAGACACCGAAAGTGTAGCACCTGGACTCCCAGCTTTCTGAGCTGTTAGCAATGCATGTTTATCTTTCACAGATTACCCCATCTGAAATATTTTTCGGTAGCAACCTGAACAGACAGATAGTTACCCTTCTTGAGGAGGATCCTCACGGGGAAGGGTCGTCTGAGGAAACTTGACGAGGGTGAGCGGGTTGCTCATAGGAGTATCTGGAGAATCCACAACCAAAGCGAAGGCCTTGGGGATTTCTTTCTGAAGGACAATCAGCTACCCAAGAACAGGACATTCTTCACCCAGCTCCCGTTGTATGCAAGGTCCCATGCTTGGCCAAGGGTGGACCTGTAGTATTTGTTACAAGGGACCTTTAATCTCCTGGCAAAGCCAAGGTAGCCACTTTGGAGGTGGATGCTTAAAGTCTCTGACGAGGCTCCAGCGTATGGAAACAGGCCCTGTGCTTCAGGAACCGTTTCCTCTACAGTTCCGATCCCGCCTTTCCTGGCTTCTCACCTGTACCTTCCCCGCCTGCCCCCCCCCAACCCCCACAGCCTAGGCTGTGTATGCCACATCTTCTGTCATGGGGCTTTTTGTGTCACAGACAAGCTAAACATCCTTGAGGACCATTGTTTCTTTCTCGTGTTTCCTTAGAACATGAGACTTGCCAGTTTTTCTGTAATTTCTCCCCACAAATGGCTGTAAGGGTGACCAGTCAGGTGCCTCCCCACCCCCTGCTTCTCCTGGTGGGTGGGTCTGGGAGTCAGGGAGGGGCTGCCTGAGGCCAGAGAACATCCTTATCCCAGGCAAGAGACCAGGCATGGTCCTGGGCAACCACTCCTGTCTAACTAGTGTCTCTGGAGGGGCCCTGTTGATTCCCAAATAAACCCTAATACAGTATGTATTTCAAAACAGCCACAAGGTAGGAGTTGGAATATTTTTATCAGAAAAGAAAAATGAAAAATGTGTGAGGTGGTGGATATACCAATCATTAGATTTGATCATTATACATTGTATTCATGTGCTGAACTGGACCCAAAAATAAATAAGGTCTCACCTCCTGCCTACAAACTATGCGCTCAGAAAACGTCCTCAAGGCCATTTTGATGCCAGTCTGTGCTCCCTGTAGTTGCAGAAGTGATGCAGGCCTGTGTCCAAGATATTCATGGGTCTTCTCTTTTGAAAACCATCACAGTCATGACTCTGCTTCCACTTCTCAGATAGATGGGGCTCCGTAAGCACCCTCGCTGCCAAAGTGTCTTGGCATTGATGAAATGGAATCGCCATGCTGTGAATGGAGCTAGTTGAATGTTCCTCATCCATTTAACACATGTGTGAACTGTTGTCTCACCTCCTCCCCCCCCAAAAGAAAAACATTTTAAAAAAATCAGTGTTAGACTGGGTTGAGAGGCAAGTGCTCAGCTCAGCGGGCTACGAGACACTTGGTCACTCGAACATCCATTGAGTACCTACTACCATCTGCCGTGGATAATGTAATAAGCCATGGATCAACAACACCGATGAACACAGTGAGTTGAGTTTGTGTCTCCCCTGCAAATTCATGTCCACCTGGATCCTCAAACTATGGCCTGATGTGGAACAAGCTGTTTGCAATTTAATTAATTAAAAAGATAATACTAGGTTAGATAGGCTTTGGAGTCCTTTTGGTAAGAGGAGAGGACAGAGAAACAAACCATCAAAACAAAACAAAACAATAAACAAACAAACCCAAACCCGTGTGAAGATGGAAACCAAGATTATAGTGACAAAGCTCCAAACCAAAGAATGAAGGCCAGGGGTTGCCTGGAGTCACCGGGCATGGGGGATTCTTCCCTGGTGACTAAGACAGAGCGAGATCCTGCCAAGACCTTCAGGCTTCTCGCCTCTGGAATGGTGACAGAATCAATTCTTGTTGTTTAAAGTCACTCGGTTTGTGTAATACACTGTGTAAACTGAACGCAGTTTATAAGCCTCAAGAACATTCTATCAAAGTCCTACAAAAGACTCCTAAATCCTCCACGCCGAGGAAAGCCTCAGCCTGCCCTCTTCTCAGGGACCCTAAATCCCAGACGTCTACTTGTCCTGAATGACCAATAAAGCACCTCTTATGTGCACTCCTGCAGCTGGGCAGATTTGGGGTGTGGCACCCTCTCCGGATCTCTCTTGGGTGAAGTCTTTCTTGTTCCCAACCCAAATTCCAAAGTCCATCTTGGGAACCTACTTCAGATTCTCCCTCTTTCCCTTTTCTTCCCACCTCTGCTGCCTTCCTGTCTACCTCTGGCCTTCCTCGTCTGACATTCCTTCCCCCAGGGCTCTAATCTCCACATCTGCTAGGGCCTTTGGGATAGTTTGAGAGTAGCATCTTCCGGACATGTAGATAGGTTAGGTACTTAAGGCATTGCTTTTCAAACTGGGTTCCTCGAGAAAATGTGTGATTTCAATTTAATGGGCCCCAAAGGCTGATAGAGGACAGGAGTCACTCATAAGTACGTGACTTGAGGACACGTACTCAGACCTCTCCTGTTGTGCACTTAATAATTAGGAGCTCCCATTTTGGACAGTATTTGCATCATACTTATAACCCTTATTCCAGATTTTTTGTTTATCCCCAAAATCAGTCTATTGTTAATAAGTAGTTTGTATAACAAGTGTCAGTTGGAATGTAGAAAACACATTTATTCTAAAATCTCATACTATTATCAGTTTGACCTACTGGGGTTTAGTGCTGGATTTCATTTAGAAAAAAAGAGTCCCTCTGCAAAGATGAAATTGGCCTCAGATATCAACCTCCTCTGTAAATCCCTCTCTCTCTCTGACACACAGACACAGATACAGATACACACACCCCAGGGCATTCACCCTGAATTACAGCCCCAGCCCTTTTTAAATTTTTGTTTTGAGACAAGGTCTTGTTGCCAAGTTGTCCAGGCTGGACTCAAACTTGTAGTCTTCCTACCTCAGTCTTCCCGGGTGGTGGGAACCACACCCAGCTTGGATTTATCTTTTGGGAAGCTGCAATTCAAACCTCTGTAAAAGCCCTAAATCAAACAGTACATAGTAATGTGATCATCAGACCCTATGTGAACAATAGGTAATAGCGACTTCTAGCAACTGATTTGCTTCCAGGTGCAGTCTGTTCTTTCAACAAGCAGTTACTAAGTGGGTTTGGCACCAGGGACTGTGCCTGCCACTCTAAGCCTGGCCTCTGGGGTCATTTGCCTGCTGGCTGAGACTTGTCCTTGTCTTAGACCTGTGTGGACACAAGTGCGCAACATTTACTTGTGACATGCACACATCTGACTTCTGATCACTGGGGAGCGATCCTTCTGGAATGGTGTCCTGAGGCCCCTGTGGAGGGGCATACGGGACCTGGGGCTGCAGAGGGACCCTTATGCTTTTCATAGTTAATGTCAACATATTTTTATTGGTCCTGGATCTTTTTTCCGTTTGGAAGTATGGGAAATTTTAAAAGAAGACAAAGTTGAGCTCTTCTGATTATATTACCCAAAAGCAGCCACACCGAAAGAATTAATGAGTGAGTGACCTTTGCTTGGCTTTGTCCTGGACTTCAAATGTCCCTCATAAGTCTCCAAAAAGCCTATGTGTAAGATACAGGCTGTGCTCCCAGGTCAGAGCTATGGCCTCGACTAAAACGACTTAAATCCAGGGGCCTCCTCTTTCTGGACCCGGCCCCTGGGCTGTTGGGATAAAGTAGAAAAGGGCGAGGAGCTCTCTGAACAGTGGAAATGGTACACAGTCCACAGCGGGCAGAGGAGATCAGTGGTCACAGAGACTTAGCCTGGAGGAGGAGGACAGCGCATGCTACGCAGGGCCCCTGGGGCAGGAGGTTCAAGTGGGGCGGTGGCAAGGGGGCTTTATAGAATGGGGGACGAGTGAAGTGCACCCAGTTCCCATGGTTAAATGCGATCAGCTTATTTGGATACATAATTTCTTGGGTTGGAAGGGAACTAAAACCTTACTGCCCAGCATAAGCGCAGCCCTACGTGGGCTCCTTAAGCAGTGGCTTCGTTCGGCTGCAGTACGGTTGGGAAATCTGTGGTTAGGCCGCTCAGCACCGTCCTGGTCTCAGCAGACATCAAGGTGGCACGTAACATCGACCTCAATTTTAGTCCTTATTCCCCAGCAGGTGCGGGCCACGTGACACGGGCTGCTTGCTCCATCCTCTTTGCTGCCAACACTACCTCATCCCTGCAGATGACACTATGTCAAACTTCATCGCCACACTTGCCAAGATCCCGTTGAAATTCATCATTTCCATAGTATTCAGCATGTTGAGCTCTTGCCAGGACTTGGAAATGTTTCATGACATAGAGATTTGGAGAGGCTTTGTGATAACCATGGATGACAGGTACATGCTGATTGACTGAAGTGTCTTGAGGGCCTCTAACTTTGTCCACCTACTTCCTGCCTCTCTCCTGATGCTGAGTGCCCAGTAGTTGTGACTGGAGGTCCAGCTAAGGCTTCCTGTGGGTCCCAAGTGTCCTGGCAGTGGTTCAGATGGTGGAGGGTGCAGGCAACCAGTGGCCCAAACATGTGGGTCATTGTTGTCTCTTCTCTGCAAGTTGCTGGGTGGCTGGTGTGTGTGCACCTGCAGTGTGACGCGATGGTGACTGGGGAGAGTAGCCTGTGCCAAGAAGGACCTGGTTCTAGATTGAGACAGTCTCTTAGTTTTATTACCACCGATAGTCATCTTAGTGGCAGAGTATTCACCATATCAGTTTCATAGCTAGTGCCTTATGGGAAGGAAAAACTGTAGACTCCTGCTGCATGAATACATCCATGCTTGTGGAAAAAACTCAGGAGCCTGATGTGAATGTGTGTGGAAGAGTGCAGAGCTGACCTCCTCGCCCCGCGCTGATTTGTGTTTAAAGTGAGAAAAGAGACCTTTAATAGTTTTCATTTTTTTGGTTGCAGGTCAAATAAACCCATGTGAACTAGCTTAAGCAGGATGAGGGCTTTGCTCTAAGGATAGGGGGCTTTTGTTTGTGATGAGAAGACAGAGCTATCATTGTTCTGCTGATTTAGTGCTGTAGAACAAACTGACCTCAAGCTTAGTAGTTTTAAACAATAATCATACATTGCTCCTGAAGCTGCAATTTTCAGGGGGTTCGGGGGGGGAGTAGCCTTGTCTCTGATCTGTATGGTGTCATTTGAGCTAGTTTTATGGGGACTGGAGGATCCGCTTCAAGATGGTGCATCTTGTGGCTTGCAGGTAGCTTGTTACAGCTGTGTCTGGATGCCCCCCAAAACCTCATGCAGTCATAGGTAGAGCTTTTCAGAGGCAGCTGGATCTAGAGTGCATGATTCTGGGAGTAAGTGTGTGATGCTGGGATGAAAGGTGTGCAATTATTAAATTAGTCCACTGATTGGTTTGGCATGCATAGTTCTGGGTGTGGAAAATGAGGAGCTGCACAACGTTTGTGGATGCTACCTGCCCTGAGAACATATAGCCTGGACAGAATACAAGGGACAGAAAGAGGATTACTCTTGTCATTTGCTGTTTGCCACTTTTGCTGCCTTCTGCCTGCCATAACCTGTTTCTCCTCCGTGATGCCCCTTTGCCATCTACCTTGTCTTGGAGCCAGCTGACTATGGACTGAAACCTCCACAAACTGTGAACTGAAATAAACCTTTCCTCTTTTAACTTTATTTATTTTTTTTAATTTTTTAAATTTTATTTTAAAAGGGAGTAAAATTACAACAAAACAGAACAGAATGGGACATAAGAAAGCATAAATTTCAAAGCAAGACAACCAGAGATCTTCACTATCTGTCATATTGTCTCTTGTTTTCTTCCAAATTGTTGTCCTTATCTTTGCATATGGAGAGCTCATACTAAATAACATAGCCAGTCTTTTCACAAGATGTGTGGTTTCACTGGCTCCCACTTGCTAGGCAGGGGGGAGGGGGAGGGGGAACATGGGATGGGGGACAGTATGACATGAGATGTCTGATTCTCAGCCCACACGCAGGCAGGATCACAGTCACCCCCCAGAGATGGGAAGAGTTCCTTGTTTTCTCAGCACCCCAAGTCATCCGCACGGTGCAGGTCCCAACGCACCAGGGTCTCTCTCCTTCGGGCTGC
>PVJX010050701.1:0-10579 GCA_004027295.1 Dolichotis patagonum | reverse complement strand
AATGGGGACTTTGATGTCATCATGGGCACTTGTGTCACACTGGGCAGTTATGAGTTCAAAAGATAACACTGTAATATCAATGGAGAATTTTCTGTTCCTAATGGAGTATTGACAATTCCTGATTTGGATATCATGATGTCAAAATAGGGCAGGGTGGTGTTACAATGGGGTATTGTAAGGCCGTAATGTGGAACTATGCAGTCATAACATCTCACTGTGATGTCACAATTGGGAATTGAGATGTCATAAATGTTAGTGGTGCTGCTATAATTATAGAACAGGGGCTCATAATCAGGGAGTTGTTTCGCTATAATATGCAATTGTGTTGTTCCCACTGGGCATCATGAGGTAACAATGTGGCATTCTTGGGTGACAATACAGAATTGGGATATCATAGTGGTGCACTGTGATGTCACAATGGTCCTGGTCATATCCCAGTGCGCAATTGTGATGTCACAGTGGGCAATCATGTTGCCAGAAAGGAAATTTTAATGTCATAATGTGAGTTGCGAGGTTAAAACTGAACACATGTCACAACAGCTCAATATGATGACACAAATGCATACCATGATCTTATGATGTGATAAAATGAGGTCATACCCATTATTGTGATGTCACAATTGTAAATTGTGACGTTGTAAGACAACTTAAATGTCATGATGAGAATGGTGAAATCTAAATTGTGAATTGTGCTGTCAGATTGGCTGTATATGAGGTCACAATAGGGCGTTTTCATGTCACAGTAGGACATGGCGATGTCACAGCAGGAAAAGGAAAAGAAAGGAAGGAAATGGAAAGAAATATCAAACTGGCATATGGATTTTTGTGTGTGTGAGCCTAGTATTAAAAGAAATAGATAAAAAAATTACAATTTTTCCACTATCTTGAGACTGGAAAAGATTTCTTAAATGCCTGAAAAAGCAAATGTTACATTCAAGTAAACTCATTTGTTAGCAGAAATAAATTGAAACATAAATCTTAGAACGCTGAATCCAGTACTTTTTATGGGCCTAGAACTGCATGAAGGGTTATAGGGTGCCTTCGTAGATCTTCTAATCATAATTAAAGTAAACATATGTTGTGATGGGGCACTACTGGAGCAATATGTGATCCAAATGGAAATTATGAGCTAATGATGTGGCTTTATAAAGTCAGAAAGCTGGATGAGTGAGATCCTATTGGGGGTTTCCTGATGGCACTGCAGAGAAATTTGATGTCGTAATGGGATATTTGATGTCACAATAGGGACTTTGGAGGTCAGAGTGGGGCATAGTGACAGCACAAAGGAATGACATGATACCATAATGAGGTCACTGAGATGATAAGGAGGCCAATGTGAGATCACAATGGGGAATTGTGAAGTAACAGTGAAAATCATTCATCCTGGGGTACAGTGCTATCACAATAAGGAGCTGTGATGTCACAGTAGATTGTTGTTCTGTCACAAGGATGCATCTACTGTTATCACTGGAGAACTGTGTTTTGACAAGGGTTTATGGTCATGCTGTAATGGATGATTATGAAATCATGATGGGGAATTCTGAAGTCATATGGAGAACTATGATGTCACAATGGGGTGCTGTGATTCCACAATAGGATGTGTGAAGTCAAAATGAGGCATGATGATTCCACAATGGAATATATTTCGATGCCATATTTGGTACAGTGATGTAATAATGTGCAACTATGTTGTCACAGTGGGGAATTGTGGTATCATAAAGCTTGATTGTGCTGCTCTAATGAGGGCACTGTGAGGTCATAATAGGGTAATTGTGATGTCACACCGGAAATGATGATGTGAAAATGGGCCAAGCTAGTGTCACCACAGGGCACCTTGAGGTGAAAGTGAATCATTACCCTGTGAAAAAGCGGAATTGTGATGGAATAATGGGGACTGTGATGTCACAATGTGCACTTGTGTCACTTTGGGCAGTTATGTTGTCACAAAGGAAACTGTAACATCCATAGAGAATTCTCTCTTCATAACGGGGAATTGACAAGTCATGATGAGGGTATCATCAAGTCAACATAGGGCAGTGTGCTGTCACAACGGTGTACTCTAATGCCATAATGTGGAACTATGTTGTCATAACATGTCACTGTGATGTCACAGTTGGGAATTGTGATGTCATAAAGGTTAATTGTGCTGTTACAATTAGGCAACATGTGGTCATAATTTAGGAGTAGTTTTGCTAAAACAGGGAATTGTGGTGTTCCAATTGCGCATCTTGAGGTAACAATATGGCATTATTGGGTGACAATACAACATTGTGATAATATACGTGGTCACTCTGATGTTACAATTCTACTGGTGATATCACAGTGGGCAATTGTGATATCACAGTGGGCAATCATGATATCTCAAAGGAAAATTGTAATGTCATACTGGGAGTTGCGAGGTCACAATAGAACACATGTATTAATAGTGCATTATGATGTCACAAAGGCATAGCATGATGCCTAAATGTGATACTATGATGTCATATCCATCATTCTGGTGTCACAATTGGCAATTGTGATATTGTAAGATCATTTAAATGTCATGATGGCAATTGTGAGATCTTAATTGTGAATTGTGATGTCACATTGGCAGTATACGAGGTCACAATAGGGTGTTATGATGTCACAGTAGTACATGGTGATGTCACAGCAGGAGTAGTAAAAGAAAGGAAAGGAAGGAAAAGGAAAAAATATCAAACTTACATCTGGTTTTGTGTGTGTAACCCAGTATTAAAAGAAATAGATAAAAAAATTACAATACTTCCAATATATTGAGACTGGAAAAGAGTTCTCAAATGCCTGAAAAAGCAACTGTTACATTCAAGTGAAGGCATTTCTTAGCAGAAAAAATTTGAAACATAAATCTTAGAACTCTGAATCTAGTACTTTTTTGGGGCTTGGAGCTGTATGAAGTGTGTAAGAGTGCCTTGGAAGATCTTCTAATCATAATTCAGGTAAACATAGGTTGGGATGGGGCCCTAATGGAGCATTATGTGACCAAAATGGAAATTATGAGCTAGTGATGTCGCTTTATATAGTCAGAATGGGGGAAGAGTGAGATCATAATGGGGGCATCCTGATGGCACAGAAGAGAATTGTGATGTCATGATGGGATATTTTATATCACAATAGGGAATTGGGAAGTCACAATGGGACATAGTGACAGCATAAAGGAATGGCATGGTACCGTAATGAGGACACTGATATGGTAACGAGGGCAATGTGAGATCACCATGGGGAATTGTGAACTAACATTGAATAGTGTCTCAGCATGGGGTACAGTGGTGTCAAAATAGGGTGATGTGATGTCACAGTGGAGTGTGGTTCTGTAACAATAATTCATCTACTCTTTTCTCTGGAGAACTGTGATATCACTAGGGTTTATTGTGATGCTGTAATGGATCATTATGACATCATGATGGGGGAATTCTCTACTCATATGGAGAACTATGATGTCGCAATGGGGTGCTGTGATTCCACACTAGGATGTGTGAAGTCACAATGAGGCATGATGATTCCACAATGGAATATTTTGATGCCATATTTGGTACAGTGATGTAATAATGTGCTACTATGTTGTCACAGTGGGTAATTGTTGTATCATAAAGATCGATTGTGCTGCTCTAATGAGGGCACTGTGAGGTCATAATAGGGTAATTGTGATGTCACACCGGAAATGATGATGTCACAATGGGCCAGGCTAGTGTCAACACAGGGCACCTTGAGGTGAAAGTGAGTCATCACCCTGTGAAAAAGGGGAATTTTGATGGAATACCGGGGACTGTGATGTCACAATTGGCACTTGTGTCACTTTGTTCAGTTATGATGTCACAAAAGAAAACTGTAACATCCATAGAAAATTCTCTGCTCATAGTTGGGAATTGACAAGTCATGATGAGGGTATCATCAAGTCAACATAGGGCAGTGTGCTGTCACATCGGGCTACTGAAATGCCGTAATGTGGAACTATAATGTCATATCATGTCACTGTAATGTCACAGTTGGGAATTATGATGTCATAATGGTGAACTGTGCTGTTATAATTAGGCAATATGTGCTCATAATTTAGGAGTAGTTTTGCTAAAATAGGGAATTGTGATGTTCCAACTGGGCATCAAGAGGTAACCATATGGCATTAATATGTGACAGTACAATATTGTCATATCATAATTGGTCACTGTGATGTTACAATTGTACTGGTGATATCACAGTGGGCAATTGTGATATCACAGTGGGCAATCATGATATCTCAAAGGAAAATTGTAATTTCATACTGGGAGTTGCGAGGTCACAATAGAACACATGTAATAATAGTGCATTATGATGTCACAAAGGCATAGCATGATGCCTAAATGTGATACCATGATGTCATATCCATCATTGTGGTGTCACAATTGGCAATTGTGATATTGTAAGATAATTTAAATGTCATGATGTGAATTGTGAGATCTTAATTATGAATTGTGATGTCACATTGGCAGTATATGAGGTCACAATAGGGTGTTATGATGTCACAGTAGGACATGGTGATGTCACAGCAGGAGTAGTAAATGAAAGGAAAGGAAGGAAAAGGAAAAAAACTATCAAACTTACATCTGGTTTTGTGTGTGTAACCCAGTATTAAAAGAAATAATAAAAGAATTACAATTCTTCCAATATATTGAGACTGGAAAAGAGTTCACAAAAGCCTGAAAAAGCAAATGTTACATTCAAGGGAAGGCATTTTTTAGCAGAAACAATTTGAAACATAAATCTTAGAACTCTGAATCCAGTACTTTTTTGGGGCTGGGAGATGTATGAAGTGTAAAGTGTGCCTTGGAAATCTTCTAATCATAACTAAGGTAAACATAGGTTGTGATGAGTCCGTAAAGGAGAATTAAGTGATCAAAATTGAAATTATGAGCTAGCGATGTCACTTTATAAAGTCAGAATGGGGGAAGAGTGAGATCCTAATGGGTGTATCCTGAGGGCACAGGAGAGAACTGCTATGTCATGATGTGATATTTTATATAACAATGGGGAATTTAGAGTTCACAGTGGGGCATAGTGACAGCATAAAGAATGACAATGTACCATAATGTGGACACTGATATGGTAACCAGGGCAATGTGAGATCACCATGGGGAATTGTGAAGTAACAGTGAAAAGTGTCTCATCATGGGGTACAGTGGTGTCAAAATAGGGTGCTGTGATTTCACAGTGGAGTAATGTTCTGTCACCATCATGCATCTACTCCTTTCACTGGAGAACTTTGATATCACAAGGGTTTAATGTGATGTTGTAATGGATCATTGTAACATCATTATGGGGAATTCTTAAATCATATGGAGAACTATGATGTCGCAATGGGGTGGTGTGATACCACAATAGGATGTGAGAAGTCACAATAAGGCATGATGATGTCAAAATGGGATATTTTGAGGCCATATTTGGTACAGTGATGTCATAATATGCATCTATGTCGTCACAGTGTGGAATTGTGGTATCATAAAGTTTGATTGTGCTGCGCTAATGAGGGGAAAGTGAGGTCATAATAGGGTAATTGTGATGTCACACCGGAAATGATGATGTCACAATGGGCCAAGCTAGTGTCACCACAGGGCACTTTGAGGTGAAAGTGAATCATTACCGTGTGAAAAAAAAGGAATTATGATGCTACAATGGGGACTTTATTGTCATCATGGGCACTTGTGTCACCCTGGGCAGTTATGAGGTCACAAGAGAAAACTGTAACATTCATAGAGAAATCTCTGCTCATAATGGGGAAATGACAAGTCATGATGAGGGTATCATCAAGTCAACATAGGGCAGTGTGCTGTCACAACGGGGTACTGTAATGGCATAATGTGGAACTATGATGTCAACACCTGTCACTGTGATGTCACAGTTGGGAATTGTGATGTCATAAAGGTTAATTGTGCTGTTATAATTAGGCAACATGTGATCATAAATTAGGAGTAGTTTTGCTAAAATAGGGAATTGTGATGTTTCAACTGGGCATCATGAGGTAACAATATGGCATTATTGGGTGACAATACAACATTGTGATATCCTGGGTCACTGTGATGTTACAATTGTACTGGAGATATCATAGTGGGCAATCATGATATCTCAAAGGAAAATTGTAATGTCATACTGGGAGTTGCGAGGTCACAATAAAACACATGTCATAATAGTGCATTATGATGTCACAAAGGCATAGCATGATGTCAAAATGTGATAGCATGATGTCATATCCATCATTGTGGTGTCACAATTGGCAATTGTGATATTGTAAGATAATTTAAATGTCATGATGATAATTGTGAGATCTTAATTGTGAATTGTGATGTCACATTGGCAGTATAAGAGGTCACAATAGGGCGTTATGATATCACAGTAGGACATGGTGATGTCACAGCAGGAGTAGTAAAAGGAACAAAAGGAAAGAAAAGGAAAAAAATATCAAAATTACATCTGGTTTTGTGCGCGTAACCCAGTATTAAAAGAAATAGAAAAAAATTACAATTCTTCCCATATTTTGAGACTGGAAAAGAGTTCTCTAATGCCTGAAAAAGCAAATGTTACATTCAAGTGAAGGCATTTTTTAGCAGAAACAGTTTGGAACATAAACCTTAGAACTCTGAATTCAGTACTATTTTTGGGCTTAGAGCTTTATGAAGTGTAGAAGGGTGCCTTGGAAGATCTTCTAATCATAATTCAGGTAAACATAGGTTGTGATGGGGCCCTAATGGAGCATTATGTGATCAAATGGAAATTCTGAGCTTGTGATGTCGCTTTATAAAATCAGAATGGGGGAAGAGTGAGATCCTAATGGCGGTATCCTGATTGCACAGGAGAGAATTCTGAAGTCATGATGGGATACTTTATATCACAATAGGGAATTTGGAGGTCACATTGGGGCATAGAGACAGCATAAAGGAATGGCATGGTACCATAATGAGGACACTGATATGATAACGAGGGCAATGTGAGGTCACCATGGGGAATTGTGAAGTAACACTGAAAAGTGTCTCATCATGGTGTACAGTGATGTGATAATACGGTGCTGTGATGTCACAGTGGACTGTTGTTCTGTCACAATCATGCATCTAATCTTTTCACTGGAGAACTGTGATATCACTAGGGTTTATTGCGATGTTTTAATGGATTATTATGATATCATGATGGGGAATTCTGAAGACATATGGAGAACTATGATGTCACAGTGGGGTGCTGTGATTCCACAATAGGATGTGTGAAGTCACAATGAGTCATGATGATTCCACAATGGAATATTTTGATGCCATATTTGGTAAAGTGATGTAATAATGTGCAACTATGTTTTCACAGTGGGGAATTGTGGTATCATAAAGGTTGATTGTGCTGTTCTAATGAGGAAACTGTGAGGTCATAATAGGGTAATTTTGATGTCACACTGGAAATTGTGATGTCACAATGGGCCAAGCTAGTGTCACCACAGGGCACCTTGAGGTGAAAGGGAATCATTACCCTGTGAAAAAGGGGAATTTTGATGGAATAATGGGGACTGTGATGTCACAATGTGCACTTGTGTCACACCGGGCAGTTATGATGTCACAAAAAAAACTGTAACATCCATAGAGAATTCTCTGCTCAAAATGGGGAATTGACAAGTCATGATGAGTGTATCATCATGTCAACATAGGGCAGTGTGCTGTCCCAACGGGGTACTCTAATGCCATAATGTGGAACTATGATGTCAAATCCTGTCACTGTGATGTCACAGTTGGGAATTGTGATGTCATAAAGGTTAATTGTGCTGTTATAATTAGGAAACATGTGCTCATAACTTAGCAGTAGTTTTGATAAAATAGGGAATTGTCACGTTCCAACTGGGCATCATGAGGTAACAATATGGCATTATTGGGTGACTATACAACAGTTTGATATCATACTGGGTCACTGTGATGTTACAATTGTACTGGTGATATCACAGTGGGCAATTGTGATATCACAGTGGGCAATCATGATATCTCAAAGGAAAATTGTAACGTCATACTGGGAGTTGCGAGGTCACAATAACACACATGTCATAATAGTGCATTATGATGTCACCACGGCATAGCATGATGCACAAATGTGATACCATGATGTCATATCCATCATTGTGGTGTCACAATTGGCAATTGTGATATTGTAAGATAATTTAAATGTCATGATAATTGTGAGATCTTAATTGTGAATTGTGATGTCACATTGGCAGTATACCAGGTCACAATAGGGCGTTATGATGTCACAGTAGGACATGGTTTTGTCACAGCAGGAGTAGTAAGAGGAACGAAATTAAAGAAAAGGAAAAAAATATCAAACTTACATCTGGTTTTGTGTGTGTAACCTAGTATTAAAAGAAATAGAAAGAAAAATTACAATTCTTCCAATATTTTGAGACTGGAAAAGAGTTCTCTAATGCCTGAAAAAGCAAATGTTACATTGAAGTGAAGGCATTTTTTAGCAGAAACAATTTGAAACATAAATCTTAGAACTCTGAATCCAGTACTTTTTTGGGTCTTGGAGCTGTATGAAGTGTAGAAGGGTGCCTTGGAAGATCTTCTAATCATAATTCAGGTAAACATAGGTTGTGATGGGGCCCTAATGGAGCATTATGTCATCAAAATGGAAATTATGATCTTGTGATGTCGCTTTATAACGTCACAATGGGGGAAGTGTGAGATCCTAATGGGGAATCCTGATGGCACAGGAGAGAATTGTGAAGTCATGATGGGATATTTTATATCTCAATAGGGAATTTGGAGGTCACAGTGGGGCATTGTGACAGCATAAAGGAATGGCATGGTACCAAAATGAGGACACTGATATAGTAACGAGAGCAATGTGAGATCACCATGGGTAATTGTGAAGTAACAGTGAAAAGTGTCTCATCATGGGGTACAGTGGTGTCACAATAGGGTGCTGTGATGTCACATTGGAGTATACTTCTGTCACAATCATGCATCTACTCTTTTTGCTGGAGAATGGTGATATCACTAGGGTTTATTGTGATGTAGTAATGGACCATTATGACATCATGATGGGGAATTCTGAAGTCATATGAAGAACTATGATGTCACAATTGGGTGGTGTGATACCACAATAGGATGTGTGAAGTCACAATAAGGCATGATGATCTCACAATGGGATATTTTGAGGCCATATTTGTTACAGTGATATCATAATATGCATCTATATCGTCACAGTGGGGAATTGTGGTATCATAAAGGTTGATTGTGCTGCTCTAATGAGGGCAATGAGAGGTCATAATAGGGTAATTGTGGTGTGACACTGGAAATGATTCTGTCACAATGGGCCAAGTTAGTGTAACCAAAGTGCAACTTGAGGTGACAGTGAATCATTATACTGTGAAAAAAAAAGTAATTCTGATGCTATAATGGGGACTTTGATGTTATAATCGGCACTTGTGTCACACTGGGCAGTTATGAGGTTACAAGAGCAAGCTGTAATATCAATGCAGATTTGTCTGTTCATAATGGGGAATTGACAATTCCTGATGTGGTTATCATGATGTCAAAATAGGGAAGGGTGGTGTTACAATGGGGTATTGTAATGCCATTATGTGGAACCATGCTGTCATAACATGTCACTGTTTTGTCACAATTGGGAATTGTGATGTCATAAAGGTTGATTGTGCTGCTATAATTATAGAACAGGAGCTCATAATCAGGGAGTTGTTTCGCTATAATATGCAATTGTGATGTTCCCACTAGGCATCATGAGGTAACAATATGGCATTGTTGGGTGACAATACAGAATTGTGATATCATAGTGGGGCACTGTGATGTCACAATGGTCCTGGTGATATCAAAGTGGGAAATTGTGATGTCACAGTGGGCAATTATGATGTCACAAAGGAAATTTTAATGTCATAATATGAATTGCGAGGTTAAAACAGAACACATGTCACAATGGGTCATTATCATGACACAAATGCATAGCATGATGTTATCATGTGATACCATGATGTCATATCCATCATTGTGATGTCTCAATTGTCAATTGTGATGTTGTAAGATAATTTAAATATCATGATGAGAATTGTGAGATCTGAATTGTGAATTGTGATGTCACATTGATAGTATATGAGGTCAAAATAGGGCGTTATCATTTCACAGTAAGACATGGCGCTGTAACAGCAGGAAAAGGAAAAGAAAGGAAGGAAAAGGAAAGAAATATCAAACTGGCATCTGGTTTTTTGGGTGTGTGAGCCAAGTATGAAAAGAAATAGATAAAAAACTTACAATTTTTCCACTATAATGAGACTGGAAAAGATTTCTTAAATGCCTGAAAAAGCAAATGTTACATTCCAGTAAACTCATTTGTTAGCAGAAACAAATTGAAACATAAATCTTAGAATTCTGAATCCAGTACTTTTTGTGGGCCTGGAGCTGCATGAGGGTTTATAGAGTGCCTTCGTAGATCTTCTAATCATAATTAAGGTAAACATAGGTTGTGATGGGGCACTATTGGAGCATTATGTGATCAAAATGGAAATTATGAGTTAATGATGTGGCTTTACAAAGTCAGAATGGGGGAAGAGTGAGAT
>PVJX010050700.1:0-10580 GCA_004027295.1 Dolichotis patagonum | reverse complement strand
TGTGTTGTATACTAGCTGAAATTGCAAAAGTGCAGCAACAGAAATACCAGTGATTTTCATTAACCAAGAAGTTACTTATGCCTGAGTGTAATAAAGGAGAAAAGAACAGGGACCATTTGGAATAAACACAGATACCAATGTCAAACTTGAAGATGAAATTGTTTTCATTTCAGTGTATTTGTCTCTTTTTCAGTTTTTACTAATATGTATTCATGATGCATTGGATTTATATTCCCTTTGGGGAACTGACAGATATATACATATTGTGTCTTGGTTATTTTTCCTGAACTTTCCCCCTCAACTCTCTATATTTCTCTAGATTCCTTTCCCATCTGCAGTCTACCTCTCCATTTCCTACTATCTCTCTTTATTTTGCTCTTTATATTTCTTATATTTTGTGTTTTTCATATAAGACCCACTATGTGATAATCAACATTCTGTGTCAGATTTATTTCACTTAGATTCATGGACTCAATGTGGTTTTCATTTCTTTAAAATGACTCAAATTTAACATTATTTATGATTAATAATCCATTGTGTGTACATAGCACATATATTTACACTTCATTTATTCAATGAGATAGAAGCCTCTTGTATAACTAAATATTATGACTTTGGTACTGTAATCATGGGTATATACTTATTAATGTAATAAAATTAAATAATTTTGTAAAATTTTTAACAGAAAAAAACTTTTTAAAACCCAGTCAAACAGAGTTTTGAAACACTCTAGTAGGAGATGAACACCAATCAACACATTGTGCAATGTTATATTCACACTAGTTGTTCAGAGTAAAAGATATAGGCATGAAACATTGTCCAGGAGATCAACAGCACAAAATTCTTCCTTCAATGAACTAAGAGAGACCAGCTATATGAGTATCTTAAGGTCCTTTCATACATACTTTTGTTCTTTTTCCTTCATTCCTTTCCCCTTTCTCCCATAACAGTTTTACTTTCCTTTTCTAGTTTCTTCTCATTTCACAGAATCTATTGTACAATTTGGGTCTCTTTTACTGTTTCTGTTTTTCACACTAGTGGAATAATACAATGTTTACACATGCCAGACTCGTTTATTTCACTTATGAGTATGGTCTAGAGGTATATCCATCTATATATATCAGGCCGAGGTTTATTTTTCTATATAATTGAGTAGTACACCATTATATTTATTTTTTCTTATTTTAAAGAGAATAAAACAAAAGGGGGCAGAACAGAGAAGATCAGAACATAACAGCATAGGCAACACAGTACTTTACATTAAGACAAGAGGACATTAACCGTAGGTATAACAATATCTCTTTCCCTGCTATAGTTGAGCATGGTTTTAAACACAATAATATCAAATATAATAAAATAGTATAAAATCATTCAAAGAATGAAACAATTACAGTGCATTTTCAACCGAATAACAGACAATGATCAATGGCTACTATATCTCCTTTTTAATAAAAAATGTTGTTTATACTATAACATATATTAAAATCTCCATAAGACAGAACATGATAAAAACAATGTTAGTAGAAGAATAGAGGCATGGTAGGACTTCTAAGAAAGATGATATAAAATCAGCAATAGCTGTCATAATGTTTTGTTTCCTTCAAAACACAGCTGTTCATACCATCACGCGTGATATAGTCAAACTTACAGAATAAAACCATTCCAACTGATGATTGAAAACATTGAAAGGCTTCAAAGCTAGGAGATGGGGATACATGATTACCACAAAATCTTGTATGCTCTTACCAACTCTCATACCAGGGAGACTATACGGTATTTACACATGTGAGTCTGGTTTATTTCACTTATGAGTATGGTCTCAAGTCGTGTCCATTTATTTATAAATATCTCAATGTGATTATTCTTTATAGCTGAGTAGTACTCCATTGTATAAAAATGCCACAGCGTTTTTATGCATTCCTCAGTTGATGGGCACTTAGCTTGTTTCCAGGATCTGGCTATTACAAATTGTGTGTGCTGCTATAAACATGGGTGCACATGTATCACTGTGCTAGGATGTTTTCAGGTCTTCTGGGAATATGCCTAGAAGTGGAATAGCTGGGAGACATGGGACCTCACGACCCAGCTTTTTGAGAAATCTCGAGACTGACCTGCAGTGGTTGCACCAGTCTACACTTCCACCAAAAGTGCAGAAGAGTTCCTTTTTCACCACAGACTCTCCAGCACTTTTTGTCGGTAGTTTTATCTATCCTGCCCATTCTTTCTGGAGTGAGATGGAAACACAGTGTGGTTTTAATTTGCATTTCTCTCAGGACTAAAGACGATGAATCATTTTTCATGTATTGATTTGCCATTCATATTTCTTCATCTGAGAACTGTGTATTCATTTCAGATGCCCAATTTTGGTTTGGGTCTTTGAACTTCGGGCGTCTGAATTTTTTTAATCCTTTATAAGTTCTAGAGAGAAGTCCTTTGTCTGAGGGACTATCCATTAAGATTTTTTCCCAAATTGTGGGTTTTCTTTTCAGTCTGCTGGAAATGTCTTTTGACATGAAGAAACTCTTTAATAATATGTGGTCCAGTTATTGATTCTGGGAAGTTTTGCCCGTGTAGTTTGATTCTTGTTCAGAATTCTTGTTCATGAAATCTCTACCGACCCCTATATCTCCGAGATTTTTACATACATTGTCTCCCAGCAGACTTAGATTTTTTTGTTTAATATTTAGATCTTTGATCCATTTCAATTTAAGTTTAGTACATGTTGATAGGCATAGGTCTAGGTTTAGTCTTCTGCATATGAATAGCCAATTTTTCCAGCACCATTTGCTAAAGAGACTGTCGTTCTTCCAGTGAACTGTTTGGCCCCTTTATCAAAGATAAGGTGGTTGAGTGAGTTTGTGGTTGTGGTTGTATCTTCCAAACTATTCCATTGATCTTCAGGTCTGTTTTTATTCCAGTACCATATGGATTTTATTACAGTAGTTTGTAGTGTAATTTCAAGTCAGTGATTGTGATACCTCCTGCTTTGCCTTTGCTGCTAGAATTGTCTTTGATATTCTAGGTCCCTTCTGTTTCCAGATGAATTTTAGGAATGATTTCTCTAGATCGATGAGGTATGTTAGTGGTATTTTGATTGGGATTTCATTGAATCTATATAGAAATTTTGGGAGCATGCCCATTTTTACAATCTTTGTTCTTCCTATCCATGAACAGGGGATGTCTTCCCATTTTCGGAGGTCCCCTTTGATTTCCTTTTTCAGGGTATTATAATTTTCCCTGCATAGCCCTTTTACTTTTTTTAAAAAAATATTATTTTAAAGAGAATAAAACAAAAGAGGGCAGTACAGGTCAGATAAGAACAGGACAACATAGGCAACACAGTACTTTACATTATTACAACCAGACATTAACAGTATATATCACAATATCACTTTCTCTGCTATAGTTGAGCACAGCTTCAATTACAATAATATCAAACATAATAAAACAGTATAAAGCCATTGAAAGAGTGAATGAATTACAGTGGTTTCTAAACCAAATGACATAAAATGATCAATGGGTACTATAATATCTCATTTTTGATAGAAAATTTTTGTTTAAACTATCACATATATTCAAATTCAAATAAGACACAATGTGATAGATTGAAACAATGTTTGTAGAAGAATAGAGGCATGGTAGGACTTCTAAGAAGGATGATATAAAATCAGCAATAGCTGTCATAATGTTTTGTTTCCTTCAAAACAGCTGTTCATATCATCACGCGTGATATAGTCAAACAAACAGAATAAAACCATTCCAACTGATGATTGTAAACATTGAAAGGCTTCAAAGCTAGGAGATGGGGATACATGATTACCATAAAATCTTGTATGCTCTTACCAACTCTCATACCAGGGAGACTATACGGTATTTACACATCTGAGACTGGTTTATTTCACTTATGAGTATGGTCTCAAGTCGTGTCCATTTATTTATAAATATCTCAATGTGATTATTCTTTATAGCTGAGTAGTACTCCATTGTATAAAAATGCCACAACATTTTTATGCATTCCTCAGTTGATGGGCACTTAGCTTGTTTCCAGGATCTGGCTATTACAAATTGTGTGTGCTGCTATAAACATGGGTGCACCTATATCACTGTGCTAGGATTTTTTCAGGTCTGCTGGGAATATGCCTAGAAGTGGAATAGCTGGGAGACATGGGACCTCCCAACCCAGCTTTTTGAGAAATCTCGAGACTGACCTGCAGTGGTTGCACCAGTCTACACTTCCACCAAAAGTGCAGAAGAGTTCGTTTTTCACCACAGATACTCCAGCACTTTTTGTTGGTAGTTTTATCTATCCTGGCCATTCTTTCTGGAGTGAGATGGAATCTCAGTGTGGTTTTAATTTGCATTTCTCTCATGACTAATGATGATTACCATTTTTCATGTATTTATCTGCCATTCGTATTTCTTCATCTGAGAACTGTGTATTCATTTCAGATGCCCATTTTTCGTTTGGGTCTTTGAATTTCGAGGGTCTGATTTTTTTATTTCTTTATAAGTTCTACACAGAAGTCCTTTGTCTGCGGCGCTGTCCATGAAGATTTTTTCCCAATTTGTGGGTTTTGATTTCACTCTGCTGGAAACCTCTTTTGACATGCAGAAACTCTTTAATAAGATGTGATCCTGGTTATTGATTCTGGGAAGTACTTCCCATGTGTTTTGATTCTTGTTTATGAATTCTCTTCCTACCCCTATATGTTTGAGATTTTTACCTACTTTGTCTTCCAGCAGTTTTAGTGTTTCTGTTTTAATATTTACATGTTTGATCCATTTAGATTTTAGTTTAGTGTATGGTGATACACATGGGTCTAGTTTTAGTTTTCTTCATATGGACATCCCATTTTCCCAGCACCATTTGTTAAAGAGACTGTCATTCTTCCAGGGAGCATGTTTGGCCCCTGTATCAAAGATAAGGTGGTTGAGTGAGTTTGCGGTTGTGGTTGTATTTTCCAATCTATTCCACTGATCCTCGTGTCTGTTTCTATTCCAGTACCATACTGACTTTATCACTGTGGCTTTGTAGTATAATTTCAAGTCAGGGATTGTGGTGCCTCCTGCCTTGCCTTTGTTGCTTAGAATTGCCTTTGCTATTCTAGGTCTCTTCTGGTTCCAGATGAATTATAGAGTGATATCTCTAGGTCTATGATGTATGTTAGTGGTATTTTGATTGGGATTGCATTGAATCTGTATAGTAATTTTGGGAGAATGGCCATTTTTACAATGTTTTTTCTTCCTATCTATGAACAGGGGATGTCTTTCCATTTTCTGGGGTCCTCTTCAATTTCCTTTTTCAAGGTATTATAATTTTCACTGTATAGCTCTTTTACTTCTTTCATGAGATTAATTCCTCAGTATTTCATTTTTTGGATTGTAGTGTACAAGGTGTAGTTTCTCTTAATGCTCTCTCAGTACTTTTGCTGTTAGTGTATAGAAATGCTATTGATTTTTGTGTTTTGACTTTGTATCCGGCTACATTGCTGAATTTGTTAATTATATCTAGCAGTCTTTCCGTAGAGTTTTGGGGGTCTTCTCTGTAAAGTATCATGTCATCTGCAAATAATGATAATTTAAATTCCTCTTTTCCTATCTTTACTCTTTTTATTTCTCTTTCCTGTCTTATTGCTCTGGCTAGTATTTCCAATACTGTGTTGATTGGCGGGGTGATAATAGACATCCTTGTCTTGTGCCTAATTTTAAGGTAAAGGCTTTCAGTTTTTGACCATTTAATATGATGCTGGCTGTTGGTTTGTCATAGATGGCCTTTACCATATTGAGATAAAGACCCTCTATTCCAATTCTATGTAAGGTTCTTATCATGAATGACTGTTGGACTTTGTCAATAGCTGTTTCTGCATCTGTAGAGTTCATCATGTGGTTCTTGCTTTTGGCTCTATTGATATGGTGGATCGCATTTATTGTTTTGCGTATGTTGAACCATCCCTGAATTCCTGGGATGAATCTTATTTGGTCTTGGTGTATAATCTTCTTGATGATTTGCTGCATCCGGTTTGCCAGTATTTTATTGAGAATTTTTGCATCTATGTTCATTAGGGAGATTGTACTATAGTTCTCATTTTAGTTGAGTCTTTCTCTGGTTTTGGTACTAGAGTGATATTTGCTCCCAGGAATGATTTAGGCTTCCCTTTAATTTCATTGAAGAGTTTCAGGAGTGTTGGAATTAACTCTTCTTTGTATTTCTTGTAGAATTCTGCAGTGAATCCATCTGGGCCTGGGCTCTTCTTTCTAGGCAAGTACTTAGTTATATTTTCAATTTCAGTAACAGAAATTGGGTTATTCAGCAGGTTTGCATCTTCCTGATCCAACTTTGGTAGTTCATATGTATCGAGGAATCTGTCTGTTTCTTCAGTGTTATCAAACATATGAGAGTAGAGGTTTTCAAAGTAGGTGTTGATGAACTTCTGTATTTCCACTGAGTCTGTAGTAATTTCACGTTTTTCATTTCTTATTGCATGAATTTGAGCTTTTTCTTTCCTTTTTTTTTGATAAGGTTGGCCAGGGGCTTAT
The DNA here is from genome assembly GCA_004027295.1 of Dolichotis patagonum. Taxonomy (NCBI): domain Eukaryota; kingdom Metazoa; phylum Chordata; class Mammalia; order Rodentia; family Caviidae; genus Dolichotis; species Dolichotis patagonum. Next base: position 4,043 of record PVJX010050700.1, on the reverse strand, counting down.
GAATTTTATTCATTTTTTCAAAGAAACAACTCTTTGATTCATTGATCCTTTGTACTGCTTTCTTAGTCTCTATTGCATTAATTTCTGCTCTAATGTTTATAATGTCCTCCCTTCTTTTGTCTTTGGGCTTGGCTTGCTGTTCTTTTTCTAGATGTTTCAGTTGTAGCATCAGGTTGTTTATTTGTGTTCGTTCTGTCTACCTGAAGTGGGAACTCAATGCAATAAATTTTCCTCTGAGGACTGCTTTCATTGCATCCCACAAAATCCGGTAAGTTGTGTCTGTATTTTCATTTACTTGTAGATATTGTTTAATTTTTTTTAATTTCTTCTGTGACCCACTGATTGCTCAAGAGTGTATTATCCAGTTTCCATGTGTTTGTAAATTATTTTTCAATTTCTTTTATCATTAATTTCTAGATTCACAGCAGTATAATCCGATAACATGCATGGGATCATTTTAATTCTTTTGCATTTACTTAAATATGTTCTCTGGGCTAGTATATTGTCTGTTTTAGAGAATGTCCCTGTTGAGTGGCTGCAATGTTATCTTGGAGGTCTGAAATTGTATGTTCACTTTCCTTGAGGTGGTTTTGGCAGCTTTCAATTTCATTTTTATTTCCTATATATCTCTTTGAATCTGCTTTATGTATTCTGTTTGTTTCTCATAGTGTTCATTCAGGGATTCTATCTGTTTGCTTTGTTCCTCTAATTTTTTAGCAGTGTTTTCACTAGATGTGTTCAGTATTTCTTTCACTATTTTTATCAATTCTTCTTTTACTTGGGCAAGTATTTCTGATTTGCATTTCTCCATAGCTTTCCCTAGTTGCATATTTATTTCATTTGATATCATTTCAGACATTTCAGGTGTTTGGCTTCTTTTTTCTTCTATGTACATGGCTTCTAAGCTTTCTTGGGGAGTGCTAGAGTTTTGAGCCTGCCTTTTGGGTTTCCTTTTGTCATTTTTCTATATTTCCTTGCTTTGAGAAGTGTTCCAATGCTTTCTCTGCATGTGTGATGAATTACCTCTTGCACCCTCAGTTCCTGGAGGGGCAGTGGCTCCCCCACAGGCTCTTGGCTTCCTCACAGGGTCCTAACTCCCCTCTGTGTGCTCCTGGCTCCCTAAGTTGTAAGGCGCATGCTGGGCGTAGTCAACCCGGAGGCTGTGGAATCTCAAGCAGGCCAGGCCATCGTACTTTGTCCCAGGTACGTCTCCAGGAGGTTCCCTGCTAGTGAAGGTTGGTCCTACAGGTCCCAAAGAGTCAGGCCAAAATGCTGGTTTCTGCAAAGTTCCCAGTCCCAAACAGATTTGGCCAAGATGCCAGTCTCTTTAAAGTTCCCATTCCAAACAATGCAGGCCACTCTGCGGGTCCAGGATGTTCCCGATCCCAAAGAATCAGGCCAAGATGCTGGTCTCTGGGAGATTTCCTGCGGGTGAAGGGCAGGGCTATGGGCCCCAAACAGACCTGGCCAAGATGCCAGTCTCTCGGTAGTTCCCTGCAGATGAAGGGCAGGCCTACCAGTGCCAAACCGTCAGGCCGAGGTTCCAGTCTCTGCAAAGTTTGCAATCCAAACAGAGCAGGCCACTCTGGGGATCCGGGAGGTTCCCTGTTTCAAAGAGTCAGCACATGATGCTGGTCTCTGGGAGATTTCCTGCAGGTGAAGGGTGGGGCTAAGGGCCCAAACAGACCTGGCCCAGGTGCCCATTTCTGGGAAGTTCCCTGGGGATGAAGGGCAGGCCTACCAGTCCCAAGCAGTCAGGTTGAGATGCTGTTCTCTGCAAAGTTTCCAATTCAAACAGTGCAGGCCACTCTGGGGATCCTGGATATTCCTGGTCCCAAAGAGTCAGGCTGAGATGCTGATCCCTGGGAGATTTCCTGAGGGTTGCTTGGGAGAATTTCAATTCTTTTGCATTTACTGAAATATGTTCTGTGGGCTAGTATATGGTCTATTTTAGAGAATGTCCCATGTACTGCTGAGAAGAAGGTATATTCTGATATTGTTGGATGCAACACTCTATATACATCTATCAATTCCATTTGTTCACAGGTGTGATTCAGTTCTGTTATTTCTTTGCTGATTTTCTGTCCAGTTGATCTGTCCCCTGTGTCAATAGTGTATTAAAGTCTCCTGTTATAATTGTGTTGTTGCTTATTTGATTTTTCATTTCTGTTAATATTTGCTTTATATAGCTGGGTGCTCTGGAATTTGGTGCATATATATTTAAGATTATTATGTCTTCCTCTTGAAGTTTTCCCCTAACTAGTATGTAGTGACCTTGTTTATCTCTTTGTATCATTCTTGGTTTGAAGTTCACATTATCTGCAAACACAGTTGCTACTCCCCTTTTTTTTGTTTCCTGTTGCATGAAGTATTGTTTTCCATCCTTTGACTTTCAGTCTATGGGTGTCCTTTTGTATTAGATGGGTTTTTTTACACAGCATATGGTTGGATGTTGTTTCTTGATCCATTCTGCCAATCTGTTTCTTTTGATTGGTGAGTTCAGGCCATTTACATTAATGGTTATAACTGTTATATATTGGTTTATTGTTGACATATTATCTTTCTGCTGTTGTATCTTTACTTTTCTATTCTGTTTAATTGTCTACCTTGCTTGGTGGTTTTATTTTATGTGTATTTAGAATGTCTTTCAGTATTCTTTGTATGGTTGGTTTTGTGTTCATGAAGTTTTTCAGGTATTCCTTGTCTGCAGACAGAATAGTTACCCCTGCTTTTTTCAGGGTTCCTGTTGCATGGAATACTGTTTTCCATTCTTTGACTTTTAATCTATGAGTTTCCTTTTGTGTCACATGTGTTTTTTGTATACAGCATGTTACGGGTTCATGTTTCTGGATCCATTCTGTCAACCTATTTCTTTTGATAGTTTAATTCAGGCCATTTACATTTATGGATATGACTGATAGATACTGGTACGACTTTGTGATGTTATGTTGCAATAGTTTGCTTTCTGCTTACCCCCTTATTTAATTGCTTGTCCTACCTGGTGGTTTCTTTCTGTTGTACCAGGGGTTGTGGTCATTTTTATCTCTGTCTAGTATGTCTTTCAACAGTTTTTCTAGGCTTGGATTGGTGGACATGAATTTCTTCTTTGTCATTGAAATATCTTGTTTCTCAATTAAATTTTAATGAAAGATTTGCTGGGTGTGTCAGTCTGGGTTGAAAGTTGTTTTCTTTCAGGGCTTGAAATATCTCACTCACAGTACATCTTGACTTGAGAATTTGTAATGAAATGTCTGCTGTGATTGTAATGGGCTTTCCTCCATGGGTGACTTGTGTCTTTTCTCTAACAGCTTTTAGTATTCTGTTTTTATGTTGTGTGCCTGAGATCTTAAATATTCTGTGACTGTGCATACGTTTATTTTGGTTGTGTCTTTTGGCATTCTGTATGCCTCACTTATCTGCATATCAGGTTTTTCCCCATGTTTGGGATATTTATCCTATTATTTCTGTGAATATTTTAGTTATGTCATTTGCATTGACTCCAGTATCTTCACTAATGCCTATTAGTTTTATATTGTTGTTCTTGGCATCTTCTTGAAGCTTCTGGATTGTCATTTCATGCTGATTTGTTATTTTTAAAAGTTCTATCCTTTCTTGATCACTAATTACGGTCCTGTCATCAAGGTCTGACATCGTAGCCTCAGCTTCATTTAAACAGTTTTGCATGCTTTGAATAAAATTTATTGTTTCTTGGATGTCTCTTTTAGTTTCCTTCATGAATTCTGCTTGTTTTGTACATTGTTCAATTAAGATTTGAATCAGTTTCCCATGTTCCTGTACTTTTTTCTCTATTTCTTCTTTAGCTGGACTCAGCAATTCCTTTACGAAGGTTGTTACTTCTATCTTTACCTGGGAGAGTACTTCTAATTTGATTTCCTCTATGGCCTCATGGAGTTCTTTTTTTATTTCATTCACTATCTTTTCAGAGATTTCCATTGTGTTACTTTTGGGGTCCTCTATTTCAATGTCTCCTGTACTTGCACCTGGTGGACTCAGTGTTTGAGACTGCATTTTGCTTTTCCATT
>PVJX010050699.1:0-10580 GCA_004027295.1 Dolichotis patagonum | reverse complement strand
AAGAAGATGGACTATCTCAGCTGGATGTCAAGTATAGTTGGAATCTACCTGGGAAATTGAGTGTTTCAAGATGATGTAAAAAGGTACATGCTACACAAATAAATAAACTCAGATTTCAACTAACCAAACAGTTATACAAAAAACCACTGGCAAGAACAAACAAAAGCAAGACTTGCCAATAATGGTGTAAATGGAACTAACTTTTAAGAAATAACCAAACTTGGCTGAGCGTGGTGGCACATGCCTATAATCCCAGCACTCGGGAGGCTGAGGCAAGAGGATCACTAGATCAAAGCTACATAATGAGTTGAAGGCCAGCCTGAACTGCATAGGGAAACCCTATCTCAAAAACAAAAAAAAAAAGAAAGAAAGAAAAAAAGCTTACATTAGACCATGCTTTTTCCTATCCAATTCAGTTTGAGACAGACCAACAGACTGAAGGAGAATACTCTCAGACATCCTAGTTTTCAGTATGGACCTGTTACCCATGAATCAATATGAACCTGTTCATATTTAGGGATTCATTTCCACAAGTCCTAAATTGGATTTTTTTTTATTTGTCCCAAAATGCCTACTTTGAAACTTGAAGGGACTTCACTTATTTGATGTAGTTTTTGATAATTCTTTTATCTTTTCATATCAATTAAAATATTTGTACAGTATTCATACTGCAGCCCCTCCCACCCACCCTTTGGTCTCTTTATACAGTTATTTTTTCATTTGTTTTAGGTTTGGGGGTTTCCTTTGAGGGGGTACTAGGACAGGGTCTCTCTATGTAGTTTAGGTTTGTCTTGAACTTACTATGTCCGACCTTGAACTCACGATGATCTTCCTGCCTCAACCTCCCAAGTGCTGTGATTACAGAGTGGACCACCATGCCCAGCCAAAAGACTTTGTGATCTCCTCCTTTTGTGACACTGGCTTCTAGAACATCTGTACCTGTCATCATCATCACCATGGGGAGGGTTGTACACATTGCTCATGTCTGAGTTACTTTCTGAGAAAATCCCCGACACCCATAACTCTGGGGAGGAGTGGTTTATTTGACTCACAGTTCATAGCAGTTTCAGTGCAGTCTGTTGGATGCAAGGCAGGGCGGCCGCACAGGGGAGAAGGAGCTCCAGGCTGGTGGCCAGGAAGCAGGGACAGGACCCTTCCAGGCCATGCCCACAGCGACCTCTCCTCCAACAGGCTCCACCCCAACTCACAGTTAGCTGTGACTCATCCCTGAGGGATCTGCTGACAAGGGTTGCATCCCTGCAGTCCACTTCCAATCACTCCAGAAGGCCCCTTTGAGCACAGGAGGCTTTGGGGACATCTTGACAGAACTCATAGTACCTCCCCTCCTTGACTTTTGTTTGGCTTGGTGCCTTCCAATTCCCCATGCAAACTGTCGTTCAGTTTGATGGCCACAGATCTACTTTCTGTCCAAATTCCTTAAAGCACCTTTAGCATCCAGTGCATCCTCCAGTTGAGCATAAGAAAACCCTCTTGCATGCAGAGTGTAGAAATCAAGGGTGCATACATGTCAACTATAGGGCCAGAGCAGTCCAATTCCACCTGTATCTTCAGGCCAATGGACAAAGATAGGGAGGCATGATATAACACATCATAGGGCATCAGCCAGGGCCTGGAGAACCTCAGATACACACCATCCTCCATTTCCATGTATCTACTTAACACACAGTAGACAGATAAAAAGGTTTTATATTACAAATATTCACATATATTTATTCATATCTGAGTATACCTATCATTCATCAGGCAAGAACATGAGTCCATAAAATGGTGTCTTAGTTACTTTTTACTGGTCGCTCAGACAAAAATACCTAATGCCACAAGTTAGAGAAGAAAAGGTTTGTTTCTTACAGTTCTGGAGGTTTCAGTCCATAGTCAGTTGGCTCCAAGGCAGGGTGGCATGGCAGGGCCAGCTGCAAACAACAAGGCAGAAACTGGCAAGAGAGAGACACACCTTCCCACCCTTACATCTTATCCTGGCTCCACTTCTAGGCAGGTATAGTTCTCACACCAGCAATCTGAGCACTAGACAATGAACCAATCACAAATGCATAATTGCATGAGGCTTTGGGGCCACTGACATAAACCATGACATTCCACCTCTGGCCCCCAAAGACTCATGCACAAACTTTATACAAAAGACATTTAGTCCATCTCCAAGAGTTGCCAAAGTCCTAACAGTTTCAGCATTGCTGAAAAATCCAAGTCCCAAGTCTCCTCCAGGTCTATGGCAAACTCTTAACTGTAACTCCTTGTACAAATGAAACAAGTTTAAACTCCAAAATGCAAAGGTACAAGATAAACATTACAATTCCAAAAGTTACAAACAGGGAAATACAAAGCATTGGAAACAAAGCAAAACCAACATCCAGCAGGGAGAACATTAAATCCTAGAGTTCCATGCTCAGCATTTGAAGCAATCTGGTTGCATGCTCCAAAAGGCTTGGGTGATTCCATCCCCACAGCACCCAGGGATTTCAGCTCCCGCAGCTTCTCTCTTAACTCTGCTCGGTTTCTGCAGCTTTCCTGGGATGATCCACATTCCTGGGTTTTTCAAACTACTGGGGTCTCAACTGCACCTTTGGCTTCACCCTCACACCTTTACACATTGCCCTCTCAGGGGCACACTGCTTGGCCTCCCAGGCCCTTTGCAGTTGAGGCAGAAGCCATCTTATCCTCACAGTTTGTGCATTTTCCTTGCACCTAAAATCACCAACATGTGGATGCCGCCAAGGTTTGCTGCCAGCTAGGCTTTTCTCTCTATTGGCGATAGAGGTTGAGTGCCTGGATCATTGGACTCTGTGAACCTGACTGTGAGGAAAAGCTGCTCTATGTTGCCACCATTCTGGAACCTGGTGTGGCTGCCACCATTTCAGATCCTCATGTGGCTGCTGCCATTTTGGAACATCATATGGCTGCTGCCATTTTGAAACCTCATGTGGCCTCCCGTGCCATTCTGGAGCATGGTGCTCTGCAGCTTTCTCATCTGAGCAAAGTCTTTCACTTCTGCAGTTTTGAGGCTACAAAGGATGGGGACCCGCTGCTTCCTGGGATGCCCCCTGGCCATCTTTTTTATTTCTCTGTTCCTTCTCAGCAATCAAAAGTCTCAGCTCTATCTTTAAAATCCACAGTTTTTACTGGCGTTTTCTTTCTGGCCAAACTCACAGTATTTTAAAATATCCTGCTGGGCTCTTTGCTCTTGATTTGCAACATAAACACAATAGCCATGCCACAGCCTCAACATTCAGCTGCCTTGAAATTTCTCCTGGCACATTAATCAGTCCACTGTCCTTAATCTTAATGTCAGGCAAAGTCTCTGGACACGAGCAAAATGCAGACAAACTTTCTGCCAAGCCATAACATACATCAACTAGAGTCTAACAACCAATGCAGTCCTTCTTTCCAGCAGAAACCTCCCTAGCCTGGTCTTTACCAGCAGGCTTTTTATCTGCCTTCTGCTCTTCTGAGCTCTGACCAGAATCTCCGCTACAGAACAGCCTAAGCTGTTCCAGCTCTATGGATTCAGGCAACATCTCCGAACCTTTCCAAATGCTGCCCACAAGCCATTTCTAAAGGCTCTCAAACCACATGGTCAGGTACAGTCACAGCAACGACCCTACTCTTCTGGTACCAAATTCTGTCTTAGTTACTTTTTATTCATTACTGAGACAAAATACCTGATATCCAAAGTTAGGGAAGGAAAGGTTTATTTCTTACAGTTCTGGACGTTTCAGTCCATACTCAGTTGGCTCCAAGGTAGGGTGGCATGATTGGACAGCAGTTCATGGCAGCTGCAAACAGCAAGGCAGAAACGCAAGAGAGAGAGACACACCTTCTTCCCACCCTTACATCTTATCCTGGCTCCACTCCTAGGCAGGTATAGTACTCAAGCCATCAATCAGAGCACTAGACAATGAACCAATCACAAACGCATAATTGCATGAGGTTTGGAGGCCACTGACATAAACCATGACAAATGGTTAGGTTGGGAGTTAAAATGGTCAAGGTAAAGTGTTAGTTTTAATAAGTCTCAAAACCATCCATCCAAATCTTACTAAGGATACCTCTAGAGAGATCTTTACATGTAGGTCTCAGGCAAGCCCCCCACTCCTGGGCTCATCCTCCTATGTCTTCCAACTATCTGAGATGATACATAGCCAGCTTCCTCTTTTTTTTTTTTTGGAGACAAAGTCTCGCTGTGTAGTTCAGGCTTGTTTTGAACTCCCTACATAGCCCAGGTTTGCCTTGAATTCACAGCCTCAGCCTTTAAATGGCTGGGATTATAGGCCTGCATCACCACACCTGGCTCTTCTTTTTAACTAAATGGAATTTCTGTTTTATAAATGCTAAAAGAGGATAAACCTAGAAGCAGGGCAGAGTGGCACACACTGTAAACTTAGCAGTCTGGGAGGCTGAGGCAGGAAGTTTGTAAAGTTACACTCAGCCTGAGTAACTTAGCAACTTAGCACAATACTGTCTCAAAATAAAAAATTAAAAAAGGGTTAGGGATGTAGCTCTGTGAAGGCCCTGATGTAATCCTCAGTACCAAAAATATTTTAAAGTTGGATACAAATATGTAAAATAATAACCAAATTTTTAGAAATAATAATTGCATTGCTCAAATGTCCATCAACAGAAGCATGTAGTATATACATGCTGTGGAAGACTATTCAGCCTAAACAGGAAAGTTCTGACGAGCTACAACATGGGTGAACCTGGAGCACGTTATGCTAAATGAAATAAGCCAGTTGCAAAAATGCAGTTGGTGTTTGACTATTTCTGAGACACCTAGAGGTCAAATACACAGATGAAGTAGAACAGTGGTAGCCAGGGGCTGGAAGGAGTAGGAAACAGGCACTAGTTTCATGGGTACAGAGTTTCAACTCTGCAAGATAAAAAGTACTGAAGATTGCACAACAGGAAAGCACATAAAACTACTAAACTGTACACTTCAAAACGTTTAAGGTGTTGAAAGACTGAGGTAGGAGGATTGTAAGTTCAATTTCCACTCTGGCAACATTCCAAGACCCTGTCTCAAACTTTGTTTTTTAAAAAAAATTGTAAAAGGCTGAGAGTGTAGCTCAGTGTGAAGGCTCTGGGTTCAATCTACTGCACTACAAAAAAAGGTTAAAATGGTAAATTCTATGTTATGTATATTTTACTACAATTTCTTTTTTGTACTGGGGAATGAACTCAATGCACTATACATGCTAGGCAAGGGTTCAACCACAGAATTCCATTCACGGCCCCTTTTTAAATTTTATTTTGAGACAGAGTCTTGTTAAATTGTCCAGGCCAGTCTCTAACTTGTAGTCCTCCTGCCTCAGCCTCCCAAGTAGCTGGGGTTATAAGTGTACATCACCATACCCAGCTAAAAATGTTGTAATTAAATAATAATTGCCTTGGAATACATCAATTTTAGTTTCATAGAACCTATTTGTTGTTTTGCTACTTCTAATGAACTTTGTTTTTCTATGTTTTTGTGCTTTGCTTTGGTTTTTCATGGCACTGTAAATCAAACCCAGAGGGCACCTGACCAATGAGACACATCCCCAGCCCTTTTTTTTGTCTTGAGCTAAGGTCTCACAAAATTGAACAAGCTGACATCAAACTTTTGATTCTCCTGTAAATGCTACTTTTACACAGGCTTCTGTGAGGACTGATGAGATTTTGGCAAATCATGCTGCTGATGCTAATGGTTCTTTCCTGCTGTTGAGGCTTTCCTGTCCTTAACCACCCTCTTGGTGATCTTCCAAGTGTCCTCTGGAACTGATAGCCACATGGGAGCCTCCAACTGTTAGTGATGTCTGGAGACCTCCGAAAGGCTCCTGCAGTCCAGGGTCCTCGAGAAAAATGAAACAACTGTGTCCACATACATTTAATACATTTGAAATGTAAGATAAATTCTGTTTTCCCAGAAACTTCATTATGTCCTCAACTATCATTGCAATCCTAAAGCTTATGTGTTCATAAAGACTAGACCAGCCAGTTCATTCTGCTAATATTTGCTTAAGGGGGATTGGATCTTAATTGATATATTTTGTGTCATTTGCATATTATTATCTGCATTGGTACAATTTATAACTTTTGTTGTAACCATAGTGCTTCATTATATTTCCAATTTGAAAAATGGATCTGCAGTCCATTGAAGTATACAAGTGGTTAGGAAAACGTTATTGAAAGACCGCAATGCACAGTGACTTTATAAACAGAGTACATAAGAAATCAGCACTTGCTAGGCATGGTGGTGCACACCTGTAATCTTAGCTTTTGGGAGGCTGAGGCAGGAGGATCCCTGTGAGTTTGAGGCCAGCCTGGGCTAAATAGTGAAACCCTTTCTCAAAAAAAAAAAAAAGAAAAGAAAAGAAAGAAGGAAGGAAGGAAGGAAGGAAGGAAGGAAAAACAAGAAAACAGAACATCAAAGCAAAACAAAACAAAGCAGGAGAGTAGGTTCTGGCCTATGGGACAAGAGGATCTTGTGTGAATGATGGGCAAATGTCAAACAATGGGAATAAGAAACTCACTAACTGTATGAAAATTAGCTATTATTTGTCTGGACTCCCCTGTGCTCTGCCTATTATGAAATTGTCAAACAGTGCCAGACTACAATTCAGCCTTTGAATCCTTCCTAAAATCAAAGCACAGTGACCTCTCTGGTGACCCACAATTTTCCAGAATAAGCTAAGAATTGTTCCATCAGGGATGCTAAAGCTTCAGGCTATATCACTGCCAAGAAGTTTGAAAATAATTCACAGTGTTAACAGAAATGTGCCCAGGAGGAAAATGGAATTGTGTGTTAGTGAAATTGTCTTAGTAAACGACACTGTGCAAGGTGTGATCACAATGTATGGTGAATGTCCAACCTTCGAAAGATGTATTACAATAAAAGTGCACTGTCATTAATCCCTCCAAACTACTCCCCTTCCGTTAGAACACACTTATCCCATTATTTGTGCCACTTTCTGAAGCAGTTCTGAAAGTTCTCTCTCAGGAATGTCTTTAAGAGATGTGATTAAAAATCCAGTGAATGGTGCTGCCGAGTGCTATCTAACAGAAAGGCAGAATTGTAAAAGTGCCACAGTCTATCTTCATCTACCTTATTGACCAGACCTGGCTCTTTGCAACTCTTCCCCAAAGCCAAAATGACCATGAAAGAGAAATATTTTGAAGTAATTTAGGACATTGAGGCAGCCATGACAAGTGCAGATACAGATACTTACAAAAGCAGACTTCCAGACTGCTTCTCTGAAAGAGGCAAGAATGATAGGATGAGTATGTTCCAAGTGAGAGGGAGTATTTTGAAGAGGATTGATGGCAATGTGTCTTTTACTGTCACGGATTTTAAAATTGAACCATTTACCATATTTTTGTACACTCCTTGTATGCAACACCTAGTATCAATGGTATTATGGTTTATATCTAGATGTCCCCCAAAGCCTCATGTGCTCATAGCTGGGCCTTTTCAGAGATGACTGGATCTGGGGTGTGTGGTGTTGGGATTGTGTGTGATAAATAAACAGATTTAGTGTAGTTCTGGGTGTGGATGACAGAAGCCCCACCCTGGGTGTGGGTGGCACCAGTCCATAGGTTTATAGCATGGGTGGACTATAAAGGAAGAGAGGGAAAGCAGGCTTGCTGCTGCTGTTTCACTGCCTTTTATATTCAATGTCCCTTTGCCATGCCACCCTGCCTTGCAGCCAGCCAACTATGAATTGAAACCTCTGGAAACTGTGAACTACAATAAACCTTTCTTCTTTAAATTATGGGTGTTGATCTCCGTACTTGGGAGGCTGAGGCAGGAGGATGGCTCTGAGTTCAAGACCAGCCTGGGCTGTGTAGTCAGTTCAGGACCAGCCTGAACTCTACATAGCGAGATCCTGTCTCAAAAAGAACCCCCCAAAATAAATAAATAAATAAATTATGGGTGTTGAATATTTTGTTTCAGCACCGAGAAAAGTAACTAAGACAAATGGTATTCTGTGCAAAGAAGTAAGTACTTACTGTGGTGTTTATGGGAATCAACATTTCCCACCACACACTTGCCCTGGGCCTATGTAACAACCACACGTGAGTTAAGAGTGCCCATTCTCTTCTCATGTTGTTCTCTGAAAGCCCTTGTCACAAAAGTGATCTGTCATGTAGGTAAAAATGAGTACAGAAGTCAGAACTGGGATTGCACCAGCCAAGAAGCAGCACTGTGGCCCTTTGCTAAGTGAGTCAGGTTGGTGGCAAGAGACAGAAAAACAATTCTAAGTGTTTCAAGCTATAGAATAGATACTGCCTCACACAATTTAATTCAGACACCCAAGGAAGAACACCATCGCAGTCTGTCTCCATCGCTCCTCTGCCTTCTGCCAAGTTAGTTTCAAGACGGCTCGTGAGGGAGTGAATCCAGTTGTCCTCACCACACACACCCAGGTCGAAGTGCAGCACACTACCCTTCTAATAGCAACAATTCAAGTCTACTTGACAGTACTGGCCAAGTGTACCCGGCTCATGCACCCATTCATGAGTTTCTGAGCCACCATCCACCCTCGGGGCAGGGATCCTCCTGCCTTGCCCTCTCACTAAACTGGGACTTAAAGTCTGTGCCACTGTGGTGACATTAAAAGGAAACAACTCTCCCTAAACCAGAGCCAGATATGCAAGAAGATCTGCTCATGCCAGGCGTGGTAACACACAGCTGTAATCTTAGCATTCAGGATTGCTATGAGTTCAAAGCCAGCCTGGGCCACCTGTGAGTTCAAGGCCAGCTGGACTACAGAGCAAGACCCTGTCTCAAAGAACCAAAAAATAAGAGCTAGTCTTCCACAGGAGAATGAGAGAACCATACCAAAAAAAGGCTGACAGGCGATGTACGGGAGGGCAGTAGCAAACAGTGCCTGCAGCGAGGAACTGAAACAATCGTTTCCCTTGTTCCTTTATTCCCCCATGGCAACTGGTGTCAGCTCTCTGCTTCCAGATCCGGGGTGGAAGCAAATCGCTATGCAAATCGCTACCTCTCTGTGTGTTTCTGATGTGGGGAAAGCCAGAGCAGCACACACAGGCGGTTTTTCCATGCCAAGTGCATTCATGCTCAGAAACAAGCTGTTCCCACAGGCGGGACACCTAAGAGGCCAGGAGAGCTCATATCCACAGCACAATTCCATGAGGTGCTTAATACATTGCACAGTCTGAATTTATCACTTGAGATCCAAACACCATGATTTCTTTTCTTTTTTTTTTTCCGGAACTGGAGATCAAACTCACGACTGTGTGCTTGCCAGACAGGTGCTTAAGCCATTGAGATAAATCCCCGGCCCAAATACTATTATTATTTCTAAGCCAGGCACAGTAGCACATGACACCCAGCTCCTCAGGAGGCTGAGGTAGGAGGATCTCTGTGAGTTTGAGGCCAGCCTGGGCTACATAGTGAATTCAAAGTCAGTCTGAACTACATAGTGAGACCCTGTCTCAGAAAATTAATAAATATAAAAATAAATAAATAAATGAAGGGCTGTTGTAGCTTTCCAGGATAGCCCATGCTGTGGCTCCCAGATGCAGCATGGACTTTTATCTTTGCTCTTACCCTTTTTCTATTTACTCAGACTAAGTTTGATGTGCAGAGCCAGTTTCTCTCCCACTCTTCACTTTTACTTTCTCCAGTGAACTTCACTGCTGCCCTAAAAAAATAAAATAGGGCTAGGGATATAGCTCAGAGGCATAGCACCTGACTGGCAAGCATGAGTTCGATTCCCAATATAAATAAATAAGTAAATAAATAAAACGTGAAGAAGACAAATGAGATACCAGTCGGTCAATCAGCAGCTGTGCGACACTGCCGTGGTGGTGAAAGAAGCAGCCACCTGTCCGGGCGTACCTGTTACTCACATCTGCACACAGGTGCACTGGGCAGCCAGTCTCACACAGGCTTGGCCCCACCACAGCCTGCACTGCAAACCAGTGTCTTTTAAGACAGAAATGCATGAGGCAACAGCCCCCAAACCATATGACAGCAGAGTAGACACAGTAAATTTTGAACATTTTTGCAAACTAGAAATCCAAGGGCCAAGTGTCAAATGACATAACAAAACAAAAAACGCCAGGAACTTGCCAGGTGGGAAGCTAATAAGAAGCAAAATGATTCATGTCACAGAAGCCCAGGGAGTTTAGGAATTGGAGCAGGCAAGGTACAGGTACAGGCAAAAATAGCACTGGTGGAAATTCTTTTCAAGGAACAGCTAGATTCCAGATCTTCCTCCTACCCCTACATAGCCCTAAATATAGACTGAATGCCTGTGAAAATGTACATGATTAGTAAAGAAACTTGCAGTGTAGCAAAGCTGTTCAAGGACCATTTAAGCAACAAATGCAACCAGGTGGTAGCACATGCCTGTAATCCTAGCACTCAGAAGGCTGAGGCAAGAGAACTCCTGGAGTTCGAAGCAGCCTGGGCTACACAGCGAGTTCAAGGTAAGCCTAAACTACATAGCAAGACCCTGTATTCAGAACAGAAGTAAGGCAGGAAGGAAAGAAGGAAGGAAGGAAAGAAAGAAGGAATCAGTTTTCATTCTAAGAACAAC
>PVJX010050698.1:0-10585 GCA_004027295.1 Dolichotis patagonum | reverse complement strand
TGTGTGTGCATGCGCATGTGTGTGTTACTATGGATGGAACATATGACCTTCACATTGAGCCTGTTTTTTTTTTAGAAAGAAGAAGAAGAAGGAGGAGGAGGAGGAGGAATTGAATATTTGTCTCATTTTGGGCTGTGGATTTAGCTCAGCCATGTAAGCACCTGTCTGGCATGTGTGTAGTCATGAGTTCAATTCCCAGTTCAAAAAAAAAGCAGAGTTAAAAAAAAAAAAACCATTTCTGTTTAAAATTGGCAAAGCCAGGGTATGTGCAAAAGTATCTTGCCTTTCAGATTAGAAATGAGATGAAAGGTGAAACAAAGGTTTATCAAGACAACAAAAGCATCAAATGACATCTACATCTCATGATAAATCAAAGGATGTATATTTAGATGATAGGACTCTGGAGTGGTCTGATTTCTCTAGACAGAGACAAGCTTTGTACTTCATTTCTGAATATAAACATAACATAAATCACAGTGGGAAATTTTAACCATGTGGAATCATTTTTTTTAAAGAGAATAAAACAAAAGAGGGCAGAACAGAGCAGATCAGAAGAGGACAACATAGGCAACACAGTACTTTACATTAAAACAACCAGACATTAACAGTAGCTATCACAATATCTCTTTCTCTGGTATAGTTGAGCATAGTTTCAAATACAATAATATCAAACATAACAAAATAGTATAAAACCATTCAAAGAGTGAAAGAATTACAGGGCATTCTAAACCAAATAACAGAGAATGATCAATGGGTACTATAATATCTCATTTTTGATAAAAAAAGTTTTGTTTATACTATTACACATATTCAAATACCAATAAGACACAATGTGATAGATAGAACCAATGGTAGTAGAAGAATAGAAGCATGGTAGGACTTCTAAGAAGGACAATATTAAATCAGCAATAGCAGTCATAATGTTTTGTTTTCTTCAAAACAGCTGTTCATACCATCATGCATGATATAGTCAAACAAAACAGAAGAAAACCATTCCAACTGATGAATGAAAACATTGAAAGGCTTCAAAGCTATGAGATGGGGACTCATGCTTACCATAAAATCTTATATACTCTTATCAACTCTCATACTAGGGAGACTATATGGTATTTACACAGGTTAGTCTGGTTTATTTCGCTTATGAGTATGGTCTCAAGTCATGTCTATTTATTTATAAATATCTTGATGTGATCATTCTTTATAGCTGAGTAGTACTCCATTGTATAAAAAGGCCACAACTTTTTTATCCATTCCTCAGTTGATGGGCACTTAGGTTGTTTCCAAGATCTGACTATTACAAATTGTGCTGCTATAAACATGGGTGCACATATATCACTGTGGTATGATGTTTTCAGATCTTCTGGGAATATGCCTAGAAGTGGGATAGCTGGGTCAAAAGGGACCTACAAACCCA
Organism: Dolichotis patagonum; assembly: GCA_004027295.1. NCBI lineage: Eukaryota > Metazoa > Chordata > Mammalia > Rodentia > Caviidae > Dolichotis > Dolichotis patagonum. Next base: position 9,171 of record PVJX010050698.1, on the reverse strand, counting down.
GCTTTTTGAGTAATCTCCAGACTGAACTCCACAGTGGCTGCACCAGTCTACACTCCCACCAACAGTGCAGAAGAGTTCCTTTTTCCCCACAGCCTCTCCAACACTTGTTTTTGGTAGTGTTTTCTATCTTGGCCATTCTTTCTGGGGTGAGATGGAATCTCGGTGTGGTTTAATTTGCATTTCTCTCATGACTAATGATGATGAACATTTTTTCATGTATTTATTTGCAATTCATATTTCTTCATCTGAGAACTGTGTATTCATTTCAGATGCCCATTTTTGGATTGGGTCTTTGAATTTTGAGTATCTGATTTTTTTTAATTCTTTGTAAGTTCTGGACAGAAGTCCTTTGTCTGAGGGACAATCCATTAAGATTTTTTCCCAATTCATGGGTTTTCTTTTCACTCTGCTGGAAATCTCTTTTGACATGCAGAAACTCTTTAATAAGATATGGTCCCAGTTATTGATTCTGGGAAGTATATCTCATGCAGTTTGATTCTTGTTTATGAATTCTCTACCTACCCCTATATCTTCGAGGTTTTTACCTACTTAGTCTTCCAACAGATTTAGTGTTTCTGTTTTAAGATTTAGATCTTTGGTCCATTTAGGTTTTAGTTTAGTACATGGTGATAGGCATGGGTCTAGTTTTAGTCTTCTGCATATGGATAGCCAATTTTTCCAGCAGCATTTGTTGAAGAGACTGTCATTCTTCCAGCAAACATGTTTGGCCCCTTTATCAAAGATAAGGTGGTTGAGTGAGTTTGTGGTTGTGGTTGTATCTTCCAATCTATTCCATTGATCTTCAGGTCTGTTTTTATTCCAGTACCATGTTGATTTTATTACTGTAGCTTTGCAGTATAATTTCAAATCAGGTATTGTGATGCCTCCTGCCTTGCCTTTGTTGCTTAGAATTGCCTTTGCTATTCTAGGTCTCTTCTGCTTCCAGATGAATTTTAGGAGTGATTTCTCTAGATCTATGAGGTATGTTAGTGGTATTTTGATTGGGATGGCATTCAATCTGTATAGTAGTTTTGGGAGAATGGCCTTTTTACAATGTTTGTTCTTCCTATCCATGAACAGGGGATGTCTTTCCATTTTCTGAGGTCCTCTTCGATTTCCTTTTTCAGGGTATTATAATTTTTGCTGTATAGCTCTTTTACTTCTTTTGTGAGATTAATTCCTAAGTATTTCATTTTTTTGGATGCTAGTGTAAAGGGTATAGTTTCTCTTATTTCTCTCTCAGTACTTTTGTTGTTAGTGTATAGAAATGCTACTGATTTTTGAGTATTGACTTTGTATTCGGCTACCTTGCTGAATTTATGTATTATATCTAGGAATCTTTCAATAGAGTTTTTGGGGGTCTTCTATGTAAAGTATAATGTCATCTGCAAATAATGATAATTTAACTTCCTCTTTTCCTATCTTTACTCCTTTTATTTCTCTTTCCTCTCTTATTGCTCTGGCAAGTATTTCCAGTACTATGTTGAATAGCAATGGTGATAATGGACATCCTTGTCTTGTGCCTGATTTTAAGGGAAAGGCTTTCAGTTTTGACTATTTAATATGATCCTGGCTGTTGGTTTGTCATAGATGGCCTTTACCATATTGAGATAAAGACCTTCTATTCCAATTTTCTGAAAGGTTCTTATCATGAACGAGTGTTGGACCTTATCAAAAGCTTTTTCTGCATCTATAGAGGTGATTATGTGGTTCTTAATTTTGGCTCTATTGATATGGTGAAATACATTTATTGATTTACATATGTTGAAACATCCCTGCATTCCTAGGATGAATCCCACTTGGTTGTGGTGAAGAATCTTCTCGATGATTTGCTGCATCCTGTTTGCTAATATTTTACTGAGAATTTTCGCATCTATGTTCATCAGGGAGATTGGCCTATAGTTCTCTTTTTTAGTTGGGTCTTTTTCAGGTTTTGGTACTAGAGTAATATTTGCTTCCAGGAATGACTTAGGAATAACTGCTTCCCTTTCAATTTCATTGACGAGTTTGAGGAGTGTCGGCATTAAGTCTTCTTTGTATTTCTTGTAGAATTCTGCAGTGAATCCATCTGGGCCTGGGCTCTTCTTTGTTGGCAAGGTCTTAATGACATTTTCAATTTCATTAATAGAATTTGGGTTATTCAGCAGTTTTACATCTTCCTGATCCAGCTTTGGTAGTTCATATGTATCTAGGAATCTGTCTATTTCTTCAGTGTTATTGAACCTATGAGAGTAGAGTTTTTCAAAATAGGTGTTGATGATCTTCTGTATTTCCACAGAGTCTGTGGTGATTTCACCTTTTTCATTCCTTATTGCATGAATTTGAGTTTTCTCTTTCCTTTTTTAATAAGGTTGGCTAGGGGCTTATCAATTTTATTTATTCTTTCAAAGAACCAACTCTTTGATTCATTGATCCTTTGTACTGTTTTCTTAGTCTCTATTGCATTAATTTCTGCTCTAATCCTTATAATTTCCTCCCTTCTTTACCCCTAGGACAGGGGATTGTACCCAAGGGGCTCTGCGGGCCCCAGTTCTCCAGGCCGAGCTTCTGCATCTCAATCAAGAAAGACAAGAATCTGCAGAGAGGTAGAGATTGCCTGAGGTGAGTTCAGGTGACCTGGGGAAAGTTAGAGACCTACATTCTGAGTTTTGAATTCCTGGGGAGCTACCGGGATGCTGGACTGGGTCCAGCAGATTGCAGGGCTTCAGTCAACCACACTCAGTGGCCTTGTGCCTGCATCTTCTAATCTGTTTCATTTGTCCTCAGGTCTATTTTTTCTCAGTACTATGTTGATTTTATCACACTACATGCTATTAACTTATAAAATTCCTACCCCATTCTTGAAAAAAGAAGGATTAATGGACTCTCTCTCCATCCCCTTTGGTTAAAGAAAACATCTATGGTTAATATACTTTCTTTACTCTCCTATCGCATATCCTAGGTGTAGGTAGAGTAGGTCTCTCTCACCTATGGGACTTAATAGAGAGGTCCAAAACAAAACAAAGTCCAGTCAGAGGTCATCCCCAACATCCACCTCACTGAACATGGTATGTGATTGAACTTCTGCCTTCAGTTTCCTGGTTTACTCTCCACAGTGGCAACCATGCCTAGCCCTTGCCATGGAGAAATACTGTGGGGCAGCCTCATTCCTCCATCAGAGGCATGGTGTCTGATGTGCAGCCCTCCCAGATGGTTGGATTCTGGCATTTTCTTCCACTTGTCATTTTGGAACTAGCAGTGTTAACAAGAATACATTCCAGCAGAGAGTTCCATACTATTCCTTTCACTTTCCTAAATCATACCCATACATTCCTATTTAAATAGTGTTTTTAAATTAAATTCATTGCAAATTACCCACTTGATCTATGCCATCTGTTTACCATCAAAATCTTGAATGATGTGGTACTGAATGAATTTCCTAGGTAAAATGCATAGTACCTAGGTCAAAAATAATACTTCATTTTACATTTGATCTCCTCTCCCTAGTAGTTTGAGCTCCTGTTAACTATTTGAAAAAATACTGAGCAGACTGTCCTGTGCATTCTCAGTCCATTGAAGACTTTCTGAAAAGTAAAGAAGGTCAGTTACAAGGAACTAGAATAGATACCTGGAATAAATATTTCTTTTTCCTTTTTGAGGCATTTAAAACACACAAAAAGGACTGACAAGAATATTATATGTAGGCGAGATTAATTCAAATACCAAAAGTTTAAGTAATTGTTAATTAATTACAAGAGTAATGAGGAAGGAAGGAGATTATTAAGAGATTTCTTATAGAATGTGAATCTGAAAGCCCTGAAAGAAATGTAGGGTCTGGCTTGACTGGAGTAGTTTAGGTCATTGCAAGTTAGATTTGAGAAAATAACCTGAGGTAAAATTAGATATTGAATTGCCATCTCCAAAAGTAGTTTGTTGAGCATATGTGGAGTTTATTTTTCTCATAAGTCCAAAAGGTCTTCTCTCATCTGCTGTAGATCATCAGAGATCCAGGTTCTTTCTTGTTTTCCATTCACCATGGATGAATGGTGACACTCAGACATGACACCCATACTCTTATATTTCAGGGCAGTTACTAAAAATCTGGCCATCATGTCCATGTTTCAGACAAAAGAAAATGCCAAGACAAATAGTCACAGAATTTCTTTTTGAGGGGTTTTCTTTTTTCTTTTATATCCTAGTGGTTAAAACTCCATCACGTGTCTACCTCTACCTGTAAGAGAAGCTCAATAATATTATTTTTTTAGCTTGGTACTTTGCTATAACCAGTGGAATCCAACATTTATGAGTAAAGGACAAATCTAGAGTTCAGTAAAAAGTAAAGCAAAGATTTCTCCACAAAAAATTAACCTTCATGTAAAAAAAAAAAAAACCTAAGCTTGAAATTTGTGGCCTGTGTCAAAGACTTTAAGAGGGAATTGAAGTCAAAGTAAAAATTGTTCTTTCATAGTAGGCTGGTTTTGAAGATAGGCATTGAAATATTGTCAAAATGTTCTTGAGAAACCTCATATCAGGGAATTAACTGGGGAACTTGTTCTACTAGATATATAATGTTAGTCCCTGTGCAAATGTGGTCAGGACCATCCAAGCACACCACATACGGTTCACACTAAGTGTGACACCGTGATGCCTTTTTAGAATGATCAACACTCAAATGTCTCTTTTAAGAGCTTCAAAATCCTTCATGTTGATATTTGGTGCATTTCCAAACTGTCTTCATATAACTTTGGCTTCCTATTGGTTGAATTTAAAGTAGAAATCAAGAGATTTCCACACAAATTTTTTACCACATTCTATATTCTGTTGTATTCTAGTAAGATGAATTGAATTGTATGAAGATAAATCAAAACATCAATTTAAGATGAGTATGTTTTAAGTTTGAAAACCAAGAGACATTCTACCAAGATAATGTTATCCAGGATGATATTTTTCAGAATATACCCACACTCCACAATGTATAACTGAGAGTCCAGTGAGAAATAAACATACACAGTAGGAAAGTTCCCACAGAGAGACTCAAAGCCAGGCAGGGCACCATTTGCACTGTAGTCTGTGTTAATCGCACTCCTGATGCACATCATAGAGCACGGGTGTAGTTGCCCTGGTAACTGGAGTGTATGTTAAGAGGTCCTCTCAGAGAAGTACCTCATGGTATTCATTTTTTAAAATTCAACACTTTGTTCTCATAAACATTGTGCAAGGTTATAAATGACATGTCACACATGAAAAATTTGACTTACTCTTTGAGCAGTGGAGGAAACAGTTTTAAGAAAGTCTACTGATTTATGTGAGGCCATGTACCTTCCAAGTGGCAGAACCTATTGCCAACTGAGTGTAGCCACAGTCATCATGACTGAGCCTAAATAGTAACCCTCTCCAAGTTACAATCATGCCATCCTAAGTTTATTAGAAGTGAATAAGACCTATTTTTCTTCCTTTGGATTATGCAGAAGTCTTGGGCACTATAAATTGTTAGTTTATAACTGAGCTTTAAAAACCTATTTTCTGCTCCTTTTAGATCTAAACTTTACCTAATCCCACACAAAGTAAAAATTTTAGTTTAAAATGCATGATAAAGATACTAGACTTTAAGTCAAGCAGTCTGAGGTGTGTTTCTAATTTTATAAGTGCTTTTATCTCTAGGGTCCGCTCTTAAAACCAATTAATTAGATCCTGAATACCGCCTTCAGCTTTACATTCTAGAATTAAGTGCTGGCCTGGTTAAAGATTCATCCAAGTTTACTGATAAAGACTTGGTATTTCCAAAATATAAAGCTCCCTGGCACAGTAAAGAATAATACTGGACTGCATGGCTTTCCCACATGATGAGACAGAGCTAATGGAGAGGAATCCCAAACTACCTGTTTACAAGGGTAGTGGATGGTGCCTCATCATCTTCCTGGAACTGCTGTGGATTCAGAAGACATTATTTTGTCAGGCTCTTCTCTAGTTATCAAATCCAGTAGCTAATTAGAGATTTAGTACTAATACATCAGTGTGTTATGTGGCTTATATACTGATCAGCTTCTGGAACTGGGTTTATTGCTTGTTCATGCCTGGTTTATCACTTTAGAAGAAAATATAGGAGCTCATTCTGCTCTCTTTCCTAGCTAATCCTCTCATAAAAATCTGGTATTGTCTTTTAAAATAGGACAGTAAATTGTTGCCATCCCAGGCTGCAGAGAAGAGCTCTGAAAGAAAACATGAAAAAGGAAAGGAAAATCATTAAATAATGCTAAAATGAATTTTCACATTTTATGTCTCCTGAAGTTTAACTCACATGATAGTTTTTCTAAGGGCAAGATTAGATTTAGAAAGATTCTGATATCTTAGCTACCATTACCAAGACACAGACATGCACATATGTACTAATCTTTTCCTCTCTAATACTTCTCCCTAACTCCCTCCATCTTAAAGCTACCTATTTCCTGTATTTCAATTACATTTATTTTCTTACTCCTTAAATTTCTTTATTTATTTTCTCTTATCTATTCTTCTTTCAAAACTTGCTGAAATCTCATCAGTCAGAAATGCCCCTATGCTTTTATTTTTTATTCCAGCACAGAATTTGTTTCAGGATAGTATACATAAACTTTCAAGTGTTTTGGAAGAATACTCTATTTTCCCTTGACTGAACACTAATTCACAGAAAGTTTAATAATACAGACTTGTGAGCAACAATTCTTTCCATCCCAGTGCCAGACCATAGCTGTTCTACAAGACAGGGCTAGTTTTTCCTTAGCTTTAGATAAAACGCTAAAAAGCCCCAAAGATTTTACTATTGAACAATTAAAGTCTTAAAGCTCCATTTTCTAGGTTGGAGAAAAGAATTTACACTCCTGGCTTGGTGTTGTAGTCAGGGCTTAAAAGGGAAAAGATTTAATACAAGACACATAACTTACAGGATTAATTTTATAACATTCACCCAAAAAGTCAAATGCAGAAGGGTACAGGAGATCTCTCCACACAAGAGAGACCTAAAGATTCCAGTTGAAACTTGGATCCCATAGTAATGTCCTGCATAAGTCCAGCTGAAGACCCAGAGACTATGGCAATGTCCTCCATGCATCCAACTGAAGGTCCAGAGCCCACGACAATATTTCATGCAAGTCTGTATCAAGGATGTTCACTGAGAAGACCCAAATGTCAGAGGTGGAAGCTAGAAAGTCTCCGTGGGCAGGATGAAAGTTCTATGCCAGCAGCCTGAGGTATCTGCACTGGAGACAGGAAGCAATGTTCAAGGGTTTTCCAGAGCTCCTCCGAAGAGAACCATAGCCATCTTCAGCAACAGCAACCGTGAGAACAGCTGAGCTCATATCAGGAAAGCAGCGCGACAAGCTTCTCCAGGAGAATCAATAGCATACATCTTCCCCTCCAGTTCTCCTTTTATGCTGTTAACGACAATCTTCAGGTGGATGATCAGCACCCAGAACCATGCTGATTCAGTTAAGTGGGCATTACAAATTGACAATCAGTTAATCCACCACACTTGGGAAGTGAGACGATTATGCTTAACACACAAACACTTGGCTACATACATTTTCTGACCCTGGGGCCTATCACAGAGAAATAATTTTTTAATATCCTTTTACTTATATTTATAAATATTCTTCACATTAAAATATTTCTATAAGCATAAATCTAATGCCATATTGTTCTTCTATAAATAAACTAAAATTTTTAATCACTTTCTCATGGACCTTTCCTTTTCTTCTTCACCCTTTAAATAAACTACTTTCCTTACTTCTTCTGCTCTTCTTTGCTTCAGCATTTTAATCATCTGATAGCCTTTATCCACAGAGGTGTGAAGGGAAAAAAAAAATGAGGAAAAACCTCAGAGTTCATCAAAGTCACCTGGTTAGATGAAAAACAATAAAGCCAATGCCAAAAAAAGGCCTAAAGGCATAAAGATAGTATCAAATCAAGAAGAAAGTTCATCTCTTGACTTGTAATATATGGCTACCTCCTTTACAAGAAGTCATTCCCTCTTTCTAATCGTTTCTCTTAAAAACAAACAAGTCTTAACATGACTCCTCCAGGTGAGACCAAATCAATACTAGATTTGGTGTTACATGCGCCCTAAACGGTCCTCTCAGCTCTTTTTTAAATCTGCCATGTCCTCTATTATGCCCTGTCCTTGCTGTTAAGTAGACTCCAAAGTAATTGTGGTTCCTGAGTCCCTAATTTCATAAGGTAGATAAACTCAAGTGACATACCAAATTCTAAGAATAGATTTTCCTGGATCTTCTCTATGCATCCGCAAAAAAATCCCTGAAAGTAAAAGTGACGAACAGAGCGTACGTTAAAAGGCTATCTGTGTGTAGCATACTAAAGGAAGAGAAATGTTCCTTCAAAACCCATTTAAATTGCTTCCCTTTACAGCAGGTTGCCATCAGTCACAACAAAGTACCATCCTGCTACTCTCTCACCCACCAAACCTCCCTTGCCACCAAAATTGATCTGTACAAATACCAGTCCCTGTGGTATATACCTCCCTCATGATGTGTACAATTTAATGACTCATCAAATCATTGCAACATACAGTCCATCCAGCCCCCACTGGCAAGATTTCCATTCACCACTTCCTGTCAGGGATGCCCTGCAATGAGATGAGATGAAGCAGCCGTATCCATTTGCACTTTCATAGCAAGCTTTCCTATCCTGATCCAAGCTTAGCTTTTATCTCCAACAGCTTGTCACATGGTTCCTTGTAATGTGAGCTGAAAAAAAAAATACAGAGGTCCAAGAAGCACAGCCATAGTAAACGCTGGAAGTATCTGAGCACTCTGCTCATGCAACCCATGGCGTCTGTGTCCTGTTCCTGCCCATTCTGAGGGCACCAATTCTGTGTTACAGTGAGGTGCTGCTGGGTCTGCGTGAACTTATTACTTGATGTGTCTGCCAGAATCCAGCTCAAAATGGGAAGTTTGTCTGCTCTGCTAAATTATTTTAATTATTTTTTAGAATGTTTCTTCTCTTTTCATGTTTAAGAATTCTAATTTATTAGATAATAAGCAAGTAAATCGATCCTCTAATTTTCTTTTTCTCTACTTTGCTCTTCATTTTAATCTTCTATTATCTGTTAAAAGACATTAACTTAAAACTTACATATTTTCCTCTGTTCTATGTTTCTTTCTTTTTAAATTTGTTTTCCTGACCTCAAATGTGGCATTC
>PVJX010050697.1:0-10582 GCA_004027295.1 Dolichotis patagonum | reverse complement strand
GCCTGTCATGCTGCTAACTGCCAGTCATGCAGTTCAGGGGCAGAGAGTTGGCCTAGTCCTAGGCTCAATTCCTGGAAGCAAAACACAAGTATTAGCAATATCCTGCCATAAGTCTTCTGTTCAGTAGTAAATGGATTCACAAATCAGGGTTTGTGCAGCAGATGAACAGTGTACATGTTATGGATTAAAAACTGAAGTAGTCAACTGAACACCAGCTGGATTTCATCTCCATGCTGCTGAGCATAGGTGTTTCACCTGAGGAAAGTTGCCAGCATAAATGGATGTGCACAAAAGGAGAAGTTAGTGCATTGAAGTGTTAGTGCATTGAGGGATTGTGGGTTCTCCTATGTGTTGCTGTTTGAGCCGTTAGTTTCTCCTGGAGAAGCACTTGTCCTGACATAAAGCATTGCTTCCTGGCTCCGGAGAGAAAGACATGTGCTGCTTGGTCTCCAGGATGGAATCGTCACACTGGCTTCCTGGCATGTGCTCAACTGTGCTTGTTGTCAGAGGAGCTTGGGGCCTCCGTGTTGCTGAGGAAAGCTGTGCTGCTTTTCAGGACAGCCCTGAACTTCCTTGTTAGTGTGACTTCTCGGCTCTAGCGTAGAACACTTGCCCTATCAGCACAGCTCTTTCATCCTGCTGGCATAGACTTTCTAGTTTCCACCGCAGACCTTTGGGCCTTCCCAGCATGGATCTGTAAAAGAGACTGGCGTGAGTCCTTCTTGTGGGCTCTAGACCTCCGGTTTGACTCATGGGAGGCAATGTCATGAGCTGTGCATTTTCATCTGAACTCCTGTGGGATATTGCTGTGTGATTCAGGCACTTGGATGAATATTCTGCCTTTAATGATGTGGATAGATTTCCTGCATTAACTTGTGTTAACTCTGGTGACCATCATAATAATAATATTATAAACTCCATGTCCTGATTCTAATTGTTCTGTGTACAACCCCTGACTACAACAGTACAATATCTTTAAATACAATAAAATGGAAAATACAAGGATATATCTGTATGTGTTTTAACTCATACCTAAACAACCCCAAAAGTTTCAAATTTACTGTAAGTTTAAACAATATTTATGCAAAAATGTATTTTCATGAATACATATAAACACAAATGATAATTTTTTAATATATCTGAAAGGCTGCCTTTGACAGGGTGAAGACGGCAAAGGACAAAAAATGACATTAATTAAACAGATAAATATAACCCATGTGTGAGAGTGCACACCTTTTTTTCAGCACTCTGCCAGGCTGAGGCACTATGATAACAACATTGAGCTCAGATTGGGCAACTTACTGATGTGGAGAAATCTTGTACTAAAATATAAAATTAAAGATGATCCAGGGATGTAGTTTGGTGAAAAAGCCCTGTTTTCAACTCTTGGTAGAAAAATTACCATCATCATCATCTAAAATTCAACTGTAACTGTGCAACAAAGACTGCTGGGGAGGAGGTTACCTTTCTGCCTAGGAGAGTGAACAATGATTCAGGGTAGGGTTAGTAAAGGAGGGAAATTAACAAATTATGTGAGGAAGAAAGAAAATAGGCATAAAATGTCAAGGAAAGTAAAAGAGGTGAAAGATATCATGGTTTTACATATCAATAACTTCCATGAATGCACCACCACATTTATAACATCTTTCTTACATTCATCGCAATCAAGACAAGTCTCAAAGCTAGCACCAGTTGGTGGTGTTTCATAGCTGGCTATCAGAACATGGACCTGAAGAACATGGTGGAAGATTGGACAGCCAAAAAGCAAGTCCAACTTGGGCTATCATGTGTCTAGGGTACCAGTGGGACCTTTAATGAAAGATGAACACCAGGCTGCTTGCAGTGTGCATCTGAATGATAAAAGAAAGACTTTCTTCTGCAGACCAATTTGGGACTTTTCTGAACACAAAAATAATAATGACAACTGTGAAGACTGAGGGGCTCTCTAACAGAGGGCAGGGGTTGAAGCACTGTGAAAGTACAGATTCTTGTGGTATATTGAGAAGAAAATCCTAGGAAACAATGTGAGAAGTGCCAGATAGACAGGCAGAAACACTGGGGTGTCAACATGAAGGTGGTCAATATTTGTGTTAGTCAAATTTCTGTCACTATAACAAATACATGAGATAATAAATTTATAAAGCATAATAGTTTATATTATGATGTGGTTGTGGGGTTGTCAGTCCAGGATCAGTGCGCCCTGTTCTTTTGGACTTGTTGGAGTCAACAAACTACAGAGGGAGGGAGAAGAGGAAATAAAAAGAATGAAGACAATTAAATATATGTATGTTGAGCACATGTATATGATTTACATAATCACTATGCACTGTAAAAATGTGAGATAGAAAGAATAGAGAAAAATCAATACCTATGTGGTAGTCTATGTTTATGCTTTATTTTGTTTATTTTTTAAAATCTTATTTAAAGAGAAAAAAACAAAAAAAACCCTAGCAAACAAAACAGCAAAAGGGTAGCAAAAATACAGAACTCCAAAGGAAAAATAAAGAACAACAAGAACAACAACAAAACAAAAACAACAACACTAAGAAATCACCACTTGATAAGTTACATACTGTCATCTTTGGAAATAGTTATTCAAGTTACAAAATTAAAGCATGCAAAGTAGACATTGAAACAGTGAGACTGTTAACAGTTCTGCTCAACAATCTAACAAAAATAGTAATATGGTCATCTATCTTACACACTTAAACATACATGCAGTTATATCCTTTAGAGCACTTTCTATTCCTCTCTTTTTTAATGTATATTTTTAAAATTTTATTTTAAGGGGGCTAAAATTAAACACAGTAAAACAGAACACAATGGGACATAAGAAAGCATAAATTTCAAAGCCAGACATCCAGATATCCTCACTATCTGTCATATTGTCTCTTGTTTTCTTCCAAGTGGTTATCCATATCTTTGCATATGGGGAGCTCATACTAAATAACAGCTAATGTTTACACATGATGTATAATTAACTGGTTCCCACTTGTTAAGGGCATGGGGCACGGGACAAGGGACAGGATTACATGAGATGTCTGATTCTCAGCCTGTGTGCCAGAAAGGTCACAGCTGCCCCCAAGAGGGGAGGAGTTCCTTGTTCTCCTGGCACCCTGAGTCAACTGCCTGGTGCAGGCTCCAACGTGCTAGGGTCTCTCTCCTTCGGACAACCGAAAGTCTGCCAAACTCACAGCCAACCCTCAGAGAGGGAAGGAGCTCCTTGTTCTCCCAGCATGCCTAGTCAAGTGCAGAGTGCAGGTTCTGATGCACCAGGGTCTCTCTTCTTAGGGCCACTGAAAGTCTGTGATGCTCACAGCCGCCCCCCAAAGAGAGGGAAGGAGCTCCTTGTTCTCCAGGTACCCCGAGTCAACCACATTGTGCAGGTGCCAGGGTCTCTCCCCTGCAGGCCCCCTAAAGTCCGCCATACTCATCTGATATTTCTTTCAGATGAATTGACCATTCCATTTCCAAAGTTCTGAAATGGCCAACAGACCACAGAAAGAATTCTCTTTAGGCTCCTGTTTGAAACCAGCAGCAACAGCAATCTACTGGCCTTGCTTCAGGTCCAGCCTGCCTGCATGTATTTACTCTGCTTTTTTTAAATCAAGGAAAATATAATCAAAAACTTGTTGAACTGGTAAGATGGAAAGGAAAATATTTACAAAATGATTATGGACATTGCCATGTAAATAAAGTATTAGTGGACAAATTCAGACTTTTTTTTTGGAATGTAAAAGATGCAGAGCATTAGAGGCAATGCCAGCATGAGCTGCACAGGCCTTTGTACAGGAGGTGAGAACCACATGAAGTAGCATATATCTGTAGTCCCAACACTCTGTGAGGCTGGGTAGGAGGATAGGATGTTCAAACTTGGCCTGAGAAATGCAATGACATCGGGAGACACGGTATCATCAAATAAAAAAGAGTCACTGAGGGTATGACTTACTCGGAAGACCTTGGATTTCAACCCTAGTACTAAAAATAAACAAAAAGAATGAGGGCAACAGGCATCAAGAACACTGCACAAAGAGTTATTTTCATTATTTACATTTCAAGCTGTTTTGAATCTTGTCCTATGTGCATATATTTCAATTATCAAAATAAAATAAATTTTCAAAGAAATTAAATAATATCTACAAGCAAAGAAAAACAAGAAATAAAACTTATAAGAAACTGTGGGAAGCAATAAATGTAGTGCTAAGAGGGAAATTCATTGGGGGGAATTCCCACATCAGGAAAACAGAACAAACACAAATATACAACATGATGCTACACCTAAAACATCTCATCAAAAGAGCAAGCAAAGCCCAAAGCCAAAAGAATGAGGAAGTTATCAAGATCAGAGTACAAATTAATGCAATAGAGACTGACAAACAATACAAAGAATTAACAAATCAAAAGGGTGATTCTTTGAAAGAATAGGTAAAATCAGTATGCTCTTAGCCAATCCTATTTAAAAAAGAAAGAACAAACTCAGATTCATGCAAAACGGAATGAAAAATAAGCAATCACTACAGACCCTGTGAAAATATAGAAGATCATCAATATCTACTTTGAAAAAGTTTACTCTCAGTTCAATAACACTGAAGTAATGGACAGATTCCTAGTAATGTATGAAGTACCAAACTTGGGCAGGGTCCAAGAATGACATTAAATGTCTTACACTTCACAGGGCTTCATGGACACAGCATGCACAAACACACCACACTTACCCAGCCCAGTGTCTACAGCATCAAGCTTGAATGATGCATCAAAACAATGGACTACAGATGTGATGATTCTCTTTTCTTCATCAGTGTCCTCCTGAGCACTGGAACATTTGCAAAAAATTGAGGACAGTGGCAGAGTGTGAGGAAGGTTCAGGGAGATGGTGAACTTCTCAGGCAGGGACAGAGCTAGTTTGAGCAGTTCAGGGGCAAAGATAAAACATCTCTAATCTCCCAAATGAACTTTCCACACATGGAAGAGATTGTATATTACAGGACCTATCACAGAAAACTTAAGGAAAACTTGTGTGAAACAAAAGTATGGAAATACACTCATCAAAATGTTAATGGTAATTATTTCTCTGAGTGTTAGTTTCTTTCCCACATATTTTAAAAATTTCCATAAAGGTTAACGTAATTATGCATAACTCAAAAGAGATAGAAAGCATCTTTCTGTACAGCTGATCATGTCTTCATGTCTAAATCCTGTAACCTGAACAACTACTTCTAAGGAAATGATATGTAATATATAAACTATTGTCAATGTCCTACTATATTTTGTAATTCTGCATTATTTCTTTTTGTTTTGCTTTGTTTTGCTTAAATAAAAATAAAATATAATTAAGACTTGTACTGGCCTCTAAGATAAGCCCAGGTCACTAGATACATGTGACTATTTAAATGTAAATTAACAAAATGTAGGTATATTTCCACCACCTCAGACAGTTCTAACAGTTCTGCATGACACTACTAGGACACTATTGTTTTCTCTCCAAGACTTAGTTTTTGTGCTCACCCTCTTTCTGCTTTTTCTTGTTACTACTCTATGTGACTTTATATTTAAATAACCTTAACTGTCTCATGGAACAACCAGGTGTTGCATTGCTTTTCACATAGATCTGCGAATCTCTATCTAGGCCACTGTTACTAAGAGCTCAGCCTCTGTTTCTGACTATAAGACAGAGTTAGCAGCTCATGGGGTGGGATATTGCTTATAACTTGAAGAATAAAAGAACAGTTTCAGAATGTAGATCCTTTGTCACAAATTGCAATTTTGGGGGATATGTGTGTTATTGTGTTTCTTTTGTTTTTTATAAATTAAAAAGTACACTGTTCATTCTTGAAAATCAAGAATTTTTTTTAGCAACTCTTTTCTATTTTTGGTTTTGTAAGCCTTACTAAGACTCACAGTTTCCCAGGCAGGGCTCCAAATTCTGGTGCTCCTCTCACTGTCTCATAAAATACAGGGATCACAGGTAAGAGCCACTATGTTCAGCTCAAAAGTGTTACTTAATTAGAACTTAATTTTACACTTGGAATAATGGAAAGCATACAGAATCTCAGCTGAGTATGAGACCGAGTCAGGAGCCTCATATATTTGAAGTCAGGCTGGGAAATTTAACAAGACACTGTGTCAAAATAAAAACATAAGTAAGGACACACATGCAGCTCAGTGACAGAGTGTCCCTGAAATCAACCAGTTAAGTCAAAACATGTTAATGATGGGAAATTAAGATCTCTTTCTGCATAGAAATGAAATGCCTTTTTCAAATTCCAAATGAAATGTTAAAACTCAGCTTGTGTGTGAAACCTTAAATATAGCATTACAGCAAAATCAAACAGGCCAACTGTTTAGTATTGACACAATGTTCATGTACCTGGAGTCCAGGATGTGCTAAGGAGAATCAAATGTGAAAATCTTCCCATTTTCCTATATGGAACTCCCTGAGACAACACAGTTCCACAGCAGTGCTGCCTCTATACAGAGGCCCATGAACTTGAACATTTTATCACATTTTACACTGATTTTATGAAAATGTATAGATCCAAACTATACCCAAAGATAGGAATTAATAAGCCTGGGCTAAAAGAGCAAATATTGGACTCTAATCAAGTGTTCCAAAGCAGAGGAATGCACAAATTAAAAAAAAAACAGGCACATAACAGTAGGAAAATACTGTACCTGATTCCTAAAGTAGAGCTAGAGAGCCTTTGTAACAAGCAACAAGCATTCTCATGTCTCTGTCTATAGAAACTCCCTTATGTAATGCTAACTTCAGGATGTTTTGTCTGTCAATCATACTTTGTGGAAAGCATCTGCATGGTGATTCCATCTTGGGACACAAAGGAGTCCTATATCAATATCTTGTATTTCAATGTTTTCAAAAATTTCATAGAATTAATACTGTGGAAATCACATTAGTTATGGAGAACAAAATCTTTCAACATCCTATTGTTTGGGAATGACAATACAAGTGAGGGTTATCACTAACAGAATCTTACGCTGCTGAAAACTTCCCCCCAATTGTTTAACTATTTATTCTAACCTCTTTAGTCTACATAAATACCCTAAGCTATATAATTGTCCTCATTTCTGCAAAAGTGTAAACTGTGACCACTAGAGGTTAGCTAATGTGACTCGGATCACATAGTAGTATGTGATAGAAATGTTTCCTAGAAACTTTAGTTTCAAACATGTAAGGATCCCCAATCATGTATAAGTGTAATGGCTTATATTATTAAATATGACATAAAATTTTCACTGCTGTATTTCTGAGTAGAGTACACTTACACAATACATGTCCCCATGACGTGTTCATCTCATATATACATTGCACATATTTCCAAGGATGTAAAGGAGACAGGATCTTTGGCATCCACATCCCAGATAGTGTTGATCTACGCAGACCACTGGTTTCCATGAAAAGTGAAGTGACACTTAAAAATAAAACACACATTTTACTTTTTAAGATGTCTTCTGTGGCCTAGACAAAGTTGGGCAGAATGAAGAAGTCCTGGCTGGTACTGGTCTGATTACAAGCCGTGTGAACATGGCCCCTGGTTACTCTTTATCTGTTCCCTGCCTGTGATATACTCTCCAGTGCAGACTCCTAGACCAACCTCCTGGACTGGCCTCCTGTGAAGGACCTAGGTGAGAGACCTGCAAAGCTGCTGTATGTGACTGGCTTCAGGGCAGAGCAGGAATCTCATGGACACAGAACAGGGAGGGTCTCATGGCCCTGTGGCAGACCAGCCAGTCTCCTGACTGTGTGGCAGCAGGTACATGATAGCCACCTTCTTGGCATCAGCTGCCCACTGTGGTGCTGCCCATGGCCTAGTTGACCTGGTTGGGACCTTCAGCAATGGAGTCTATGGCCTAACTGACCAGGCACAAAAATTTATAAAAATAATCCATTACTGTTAATGTGAGGAGTAAAGATTCACTGAGGCCCATGTAAGGGATTCCCTGCAAGGAAATGAGCACTTACCCTAGGGAGGAGCCTGGTGTCTTACCTCTGGGAATCCCTTGAGAATGAGCACACTGGGAGGTGAAAGAAGATATCCCCATAAGAACGGTGTCAGTCCAGTCTGCTGTGTGAAAGCTGAAGGTGGTGAGCATAAGGGTGAAGTTCTCACACTTTCTAAATGAAAGCCATGAATCTGACTGGTAAAGTTAACTGGCATTTCTCCCACCAAAGAGTTATTTATTCCATGACCTGCCAGGCCAGACTAACTCAGTGAGAAAAAGCAACAGTGAAGCCAGTATATTGATCCGCAAAATTGGCCTATCTCCTGGACCACTACTTCTTTACTCAGTCAATACATAATCACTCTTCTAGGATATCTAAAATTCATCTCAGTTGGAATGTATTCAATCCTTGCCTGACCTCATGTTTCCTAAAGTTTCACCACGTCACTGGAGATTCTGCCTTTCCAGTTGCACCCACTGAAAGAAACCTTGCTGTTATCTTAGACTTCTGGTCCAGGGATCTGGGAATTCTGATGCAGGATGTTGAGCTTGAAAACTTCCTACCCCTATCAGCAACAATTCCCACTTGGGGTTCCCCGTTTTGTGTTTTCCAGCAGCCACAGTGATCTCCTTTAAAAAGCCAAAGTCAGATAAGATCTTTTCTCTGCCCACAACCCTTCCTAGTGGATTCCAATGTATCTCAGTGTAAAACACATACCTTGTATTGTCTGCTCCTCCATTACACTTGGAATCTCACTACAGCAATTCCTTTGATTTTCTTATTCCATGCCTACTAGCCACTTTCCTATGCGTGTGAAAAGGAAGGCAGATTTATACTGAAGGTTTGCTGTAGTGGCCCATCCCTCTGTGGTACATTTAGCTGTTTTCCACTCTTACTAAACTTTGCCCAAATAGCAAACCACATTAGCAACTATCCCAACACCACACATCACAATTGATTTCTGCCTTGCTCCTTACTTTCATGTAGATATTATACCTACAGCATTATTCATCCTCAGGTATATTTTATACTTATTTATTTTACTGTTCATGCCCTGTGTCTTCCATCAGCCATCTCTAACTGTGCCTCTTGGACCACAGTATTCTCTTACTTGACTCAACCATCTTTTAACCACCAATGCATATTCACAAGCCAAATTAAAAAATGTGAATGTGCAGTCACTTTCAATAAACCATAATGGGAAGGGGTATTCTTGAAACTGAAATGCTGAATTCTTTAGCAGGAGAAGTAATGCTAGCTATGACAATCAGATATGAGCACTTATTGAGTCAGACCAGCACTTCTAGAGGAGCTTGCAGAAAGCCTGAGAGGACTCTGATTGATGAGAGAGACAGAGTTTCAAGATGTTACCTATAATAGTCCACATTTCTTGTAACATTATTACTTGGTCATTTTTCTCATCTTGCTGACACAAAATACCAGATAGTCAAACTTAAGGATGGAAAGGTTTATTTATCTTTTGGTGGGGATTTCAGTATAAAATCAACTGTCTACAAGGTAGAGTGGCACACAGCAGAGCACAACAGCAGGTCATGTCAGCAGAAAGAACAAACAACTAGATCGAAAGGAGAGGAGCATGGAGAGAAGACTTTTCCTGTCCAGCATTTTGTATGTAGGCCACACACTCTTTGGCATAGCACTCAAACCCATAATCCCAGTATTGGACAATGAGTCATTCACAAACTCTAGATATCTACCTTACGTGTGTATGAGGCTTTGTAGGCACAGTCAGACTTAAACCATAACATCCCACCCATAATTCCACAAGGCCTCATACTCATTCTTTTTGCAAAAGATATATAGTGCCTTTCAAAGTGTTGCCAAAGTCTTAAATCTTTCAGCAATGCTGAAAAGTTGAAGTCCAAAGTCTCCTCTGAGATCGCAGACAACTCTCAGCTGTAGTCCCTAGTACGAAAAAAAATAAAGTTAAACACTTCTAACATTCAACAGCTCAAGATAAACCATGCCAATACAAAGTGTAAAAACAACAGGGTGATAAAAATGAAGGGTACCAAGAGAAGTCCAGAATCAAGAAGCACAAACATCAATTCCTGAAATTCCACATGAAATATTCCATGTTGTTGTTGATAAGCTTCAAGCACAATAATGATTGCATAGCTCCGTACCTACAGCACTTCTGGTCTTGGTAGCTCTTATGGCTTTATGCATAGACTGGCATTGTTCATTCCTTTCAGGATTTCTTACAAAATCCACTCTTCTGGCTTTTCCAAATTTCTGAGTTCTCCATTTCTCTTTTTATTCCACCCTCATTGCTTCACACATTGCTCTCTTAAGTGCCTGGTCTCCCAGCCCTTCCGAAATCAGGGAGAATTCCTTTTTACCCTCAGTACTCTTGAATTCTCTGTGCATGTAATACAAACATGAAATGGATGATGCTGAGGTTTGCTGCCAGTTGGCAGATGAGCTACACTTCCTTTTCTCTTGGTTCTAGGGTTTGAGTGTCTGGATCCATGTGCACTCTGTAACTGATTGTGAGAAACAAATTCTCTGTGCAGTCACTATTCTGGAAACTAGTGTACGTGGCCTCATTTTAGAATCTTGCATGACCACTACCATGCTGGAACATGTTGCTTTCCAGTT
>PVJX010050696.1:0-10565 GCA_004027295.1 Dolichotis patagonum | reverse complement strand
AGCTCTTCTTGACCTGATGGTCTGTATCGAGAAGTCTGCCATGATTTTGATGGGTTTTCCTTTATAGGTGATCTGTTTCTTTTCTCTGATGGCTTTTAATATTCTGTTCTTATATTGAATTTCTGGGATCTTGATTATTATGTGTCTGGGTGTAGCTCTGTTTTGGTTGTAGGTGGCTGGAGTTCTGTATGCTTCATACATCTGCATATCATTTCCTATTTCTATGTCTGGGAAGTTTTCCTTAATAATTTCTTTGAATAGCCTTTGTAATTCCTTTGTTTTCACTCCTGCTACTTCATTCACATACTTTATTCTTAAGTTATAGATCCTCTTGTCATTCTCTAGCCTTCCTATATTACTGCCTGCTGCCTTGTTATTTTTAAGAGATCTTCCCTTTCATGGTCACACATTGTAAGCCTGTCTTCAAGTTTTGATAGTCTCTCCTTAGTTTCTTTCAAGCAGTTTTGCCAGATTTCTATAGAGTCTTTAGTTTCCTGATAATCTGTTTGAATCTGCTTCAAGAATTCTAGGGTTTTTTGTATTCTTCATTAAATTTTTGTCTCCTTTTGTGTTCCTCCATTCTTCTGTCTGTGTCTTCTAGAGAGATGCCTATCCTTTCTTTTATTAATCTACTTATCTCTTGTTTAATTTAAATTAATATTTCAGTTTTGGTCTCACGAGGTCCTCAAGATATCTCTTTATGTCCACTGACGCCGTGTTTTATGTTGCATGTTTGTTGCTCTCAATCTCTTTTGTATTTACCTCTCCTGGATCAATGTTCTCAGGGTTGGGGGCTCGGTTTTTTTTCTTATTTCTCCCTTTCGTCATGTTTTTGGTTCCTTCCATACAAGTGTACAGTGTAATTCCCAGCAACTTTTCTTGTTGGTTAAGGCTTCTCTAGAGGGCACAGGCTAGGAGCTTTTGCCCTGTTCAGTCAGCGATCAGAGATCAAAGTTCAAGCAAGGGCAGTATGCACCGGCTCCTCTCCTCTGGGCCAGTCAACCTTTGCAGCTTTCACTGTGTCAGTGTGTGCCAATATCAAGGAATATATTTGTAGCGACTCACTGGGTCCTGGCCAGGGGCACTGCCCAGTCCAAGCAGATTCCACCTATCCACTTGGTGAGGGGAGCAACCAACTGAAGCCACTTCCTTATGGAGTTAAGGCTGTCCTGCCCAAATCCAACATGTCATCCTGTCAGTTGCCCTTTCCCGTGGGAGGATCTTATTCCCATCACTCACCGCGTGTTGATGCCAGTCCCCAAGAACTGCTGGGCTCCCCAACCTCTGATTTCAGCATGGCTGCAGTGCGAATTCATGGTTCCTCTGGGTGGGTCACGTGCAGGCCCTGGTCCGGGCGAGCCTCATACAGGGCTGTTTAGCTCCACGCTCCAGCGGCTCAAGCCAGTCGCTTCTGCACAGATTGGTTTCTCAGGCCTCCAGCAGGCATTCAGGAGGCTCGAGTAGGGTGTTGTGCTCGCTGATCTTAGCTTCTCTAATGGTAGCCCCAGGACCTCATATTTGAGTGGTTTTTTGCACTTTAGTTTCTCCTTGGGTTGTGAGAGTTCATCTCTCTCTGGGTCTCTCCAAGGTGTTTCTTCTGGCATTTGAGCTGTCTCTATCAGAGATGGTCCCTCTCCTGCTACCTACCAGTCCGCCATCTTTGGACTTCTCTGAATTTTATGTCTCTTACATTGCTTTCTTGTAATTTGCTTTGTTCTGTTTTGTTGTGTTTAATTTTACCCTTTTGATATAATTGCATATATGTTTAAGTGTGTAAAATAGATGACCATATTACTGTTTTTGTTAGATTGTGGAGCAGAACTATCAACAGTCTCACTGTTTGAATATTTACTTTGCATATTTTAATTTTGTAAATTTGAACAACTATTTCCAAGATGTCAGTATGTAATTTATCAAGTAATGATTTCTTAGTTTTTTGTTGTTGTTGTTGTTGTTCTTTTCCTTTTTTCCTTGGAATTCTGTATTGTTACTATCCTTTATTCTGTTTTGTTTGGTTTGGTTATTTTTTTCTCTTTAAATAAATTTTTAAAAAACAAGTACTTAAAAAAAAAGAAACATTGTTTCCTATTCTGTCTAATTTTCCTTTTCTTGTGTGTATATGCAGAGAAGGGATGTGGTTAATGGGCATGGTGATGAATATAAATCAGAATTTTCCTTGCCACTAAACAATTCATACCCCTAACCCCTATCTTAGGACGTGACTCAACAGGTAAACTGGGATCATGGCAGTGACCGTTTTGCTTGGTTGATTCTTTCTCTTTCTAGAAGTGTTAATGCTAGTGATTGAAGGTAGGAAACAAGTATTAATAAACAAACCAAGCAAAGTTCAGCTTAAGAAATGTAGATACATATAAGATTTTCTGAAATGGGCTTATTTACCTAGATTCTTTTGAGAGAAAACTATAAAGAATTCTACCTTGACTGCAAAAGCTAGTTTGGGGGAAGAGGAGTATTTGTAGTTGTGCTCTGGCCTTACAACTTACTCATGTCCTGAACTTAAACTTGGAATCTTCTCTGAATCTGAAATCTAAGAAAAATTAAGTAGGAGCTATAAAAACATTTCTGAAGTGTGTGAGACAATTGAAAGGTGTGTCAAATTAAAGTTCTTGACCAGGATATTGCATAGGTACATGCTGGCCCTCCGGAGACCTAACCTGGATTCTGGTTCAATATTCCACACTACACTGGAATTTTTGGAGCAGCTGCTTAGACATCATCTGGGAATTGTGAGAAATTGGAGCATGAAGCCCACTCAGACTTATGAAGTCAGAATGTTCACTTTAATACCATCCCTGTACGATCTAAGGTGAACCAATTTGAGAAAACCTGCACTAAAGAATACTTCAGTGATTATCAAGGGAATTGATACACTTAATACCAACATGAAGATGCACAGATGTCATTAATTTGTTTTCTTATAAAGCAAATTTACCAATTTAGGCCCAACTTTATATATTAGAAGTTATATAAAATCCTAGTGATTTCACTGACAAATAGAATAATATTTCTCTAGATCAAAAAAAAATTCCTAACAATTAAAAATCAAAATAGCCCATAGGAGTTTTAGGTGTTATTCAATCCCCTTCAACATTGTTTTGGTGAATTTTCTGTTATTAATATTAAAAGAAAATGATCTGAATACTATCCTCTATGCATTATGTAGTAGTGAAGATATTCATCAAGAAGGAGTATCTTAGAATATTGAGGGCTTTGAATGTTAGTAAAATAGTTAAGATTTTTAAAGGAACAAATAAATAAGGTTGGTGATAAATTTAAGACAAATTTATGCATCAAAAAGTAGATAATAATTGGCATTTATTCAGATATTTACCTAAAAAATGATGTAATTGTCTACACTGCATGAGGCAGTCTTTTGGACACTGAATTATATCCCTTTGAGTTACTTCTATATAGATACTGTTAAACAACATAACATATGATTGTATAATACTGTGTTTTTTTAGACAATTTATATTTTCTTTTTTTCTATAGGATTGATAGGAAAACCCAGCTCTACATGCTTTATTTCATCCCTCAAATGGCATCATCCTTTCACCACTTTGGGTAGAGTGATCAAAACCAGAAAGTGGAAAAAAAGACCAAGAGTTGGCATAGTTTCTGTGCTTTATAGTGGGTGCCTCTCTTATTCATTGTACTTCAAGTTCAAACACTTAAGTTTATTTTGCTAATGATTCTAACTTAATTCCCCTTCTTGATTCAAAGAAATAAATTTTGAGCACATAATCACGGGTATGGTCTTTCTTTTTAGTTTTCACATTTAGGGGCTATGGCGACATAATTATTTCTTTATTTACTTCATTGTCAAAACTTGTATAGCACAGAAGCAATCAATTAATTATAGCCTGTCATATTTCCTATTCTCCAAATAGAAGATCTGTAACTCATCTAGGGTGCGGAACTTAATCAATACTTCAGGACTCAAGAGCAGAAAGGTAACCATCAGTACCACACCGTTACCAAGCAATGTCCGAGAGAGCTCATGCTCCAAAACCCTCCATCCCAGTATCTATAGCCATTGTCACTCAGGTACCCACTGAAATCCCAAGCTATAGACATCATGCTGTGTGCTGCCTCCACAGAAAGAAGAAGTTCGTGCTCTTCCTGAAGTTCACAATGTATTTGAGATTGCAGGCAGAAAGGAGCAATACCTAACATCTCTGGAAGTGCTAAGTATGCTTAGCCAAAGCAAGGACAAAGGCATGAGACAATTTTGAATAGGGTTACCAAGAATAGTCATCCTGATAAGGTTATATTTCAGAGAGTGTAGGAGTTCAGCATATAAATGTAGATGGAGAAAAAAAATTCCCACCTAGAAGACAGTGCAAGTGCAGTTGTATTGTGGTAGAAATCTGTTTGCTGCATTTGCTGAAGAAGAATCAAGATGTATTATGTACAGGTACAAATTCCCTATGATGAATATGCTAATTATATATCACAAGGGTACTGAAGAAAGTAGATACAAGCAAATAAATAAATCACAGGAAAAAGTGTGCAGATTATAAAATTCCGGAGGTGAAATTTATATTTTTATAATCTGCACACAGGAAAAAGTGTGCAGATTATAAAATTCTGGAGGTGGAACACCATCAAAGGACTTGACATTTTTTAACATTTCATTGATTTGATATTTTGTGAAGGAACAAAGTAAGTCTACATATCAAACCTTTCTGGGGTTGTTTGTTTGTTTGTTTGTTCCTTGGTACTAGGAATCAAACTCAGCATCTCGCACTTACCAGGCAGGTGCTGTGCCGCTGAGATAGTTCCCGAGCAACATTTTCTTTGTATTTAACTGTACCGCTTTCCATCTGATACTGCAATAACTTGTGGTAGCACATCTTTAATTTGGAGGATCTCCCAACTAACCTCATAAGTAATCAATACAGAAAACAATATGCTTATTTCAGACATTCTCTGCTCATGGGTAGGAAGAACCAACATAGTGAAAATGGCCATACTTACAAAACTATTATACTGACTTGATGCAGTTTGAATCAAAATATCACTAACATGCCTCACAGAAAGATAGAACATTCCTAAAATTCATTTGGAAATGGAAAAGTTCTAGAATAGCAAAACAATTCTGGGCAAAAAAACACAAAGCAGGAGGCATCACAATCCCTGACTTGGAATTATTAAATACAGCCACTGCAACAAAATCAACATGGTACTGACAAAAAAAAAAAACCCTAAATATCAGTGGAACAGAATAGAAGGCACAGAAGCAACTACAAAAACACTCGACCACTTTACCTTTAACAAAGAAGCCAAAGATGTTCATCAGCAGAAAGATAACCTCTTTAATAAATGGTGGTGGAAAAACTGGCTCTGCACATGCCAAATACTAAAACTAGACCCATGTTCACCACCATTCACTAAATTAAAGTCAAAATAAATCTAAGATCCAAACATTAGAATGAAAACAATAAATCTACTGGAAGACAAGTTAGGTAGTAAACTTGAAGACATAGGGGTAGGCAATGATCATGAACAAAAAGCAAATTGCTAGGAGACTCTCCGAGGAATCCACAACTGGTTTAACATCTTATTTAAGAGTTTCTGCACATCAAAAGAATCACCAACAGAAAGAAAAGACAGATCAAGGGTGTGAAAAAATTTTAGCCAACTGTCCCTCAGACTAAGGGCTTCTCTCTAGAACATATAAAGAACTGAAAAAAAAAGACTTCTCCAAATTCAAAAACCTAATCTAAAATGGGCATCTGAGAATATGTACTTCTCAGAAGAAGAAATACAATCATATTACATTTTGTATTTGTCAGTTATACCATGTTTCATAATAATAGTTCTAACATGAATGCAGTATTTGTAGCTAAATGTATAAACATCCTTTATTTTTTATATACTGTCATATGCTTTAATCAATTCTCCCAAAAGGGAGGACCAAGAGAAGGAAAAAGAGAAAACCCTGTTGAAATATCACTACTAACATCTTAAGCCTCCTATTTGGTATCAGTCGGAGATAAATTGACAGCTCGTCATTGCGTTTCCTTTATAAATGAAGATCATGACTTTTACAAAGTACACAGTGTAGGTCATGGATAATAAGATAGCTGTCTTCCTTCATTATAAAATATCAAGATATGATCTCAGCTATCAACCTTCTAAAGGTCTCCTGCTCCTGAGCCTTTGACCATAGCTAATAGAAGAAGGTTACTTTGTATTTACAATCCAGTCTTCCTGTTTCCTAATGTCCTAGATAATCTACCTCTTCCTAACCTGTTGAAGTAGAAAATGAGTGATACAGTGCCCACATGTTGGTGTTCCAAATAAAATAGAGATGAATTAGGGACTATAGTGTGTAAAGGCATACATTAATGTATTTTTCTTATCTGGGAGAATGTTGTGTTTAGTAGTGGCATTCAAGAAATATTTTTTCAAGTTGGCCAAAAATGTCATAGATGGACTAAAACACTGAGCAACATTGCTTAAAAGAACTAGTGAAGAAATTAAGGTAAGTAAAAAGTAAAGAAGAGTAAAGGCCAGCGTTTCAAAAGAGTAACCAAAGGAAGGCTTAGTTTTTCAAATTAAGATATGTTTCAAAAGGACTGAACCCACATATGTTTTCCCTGGAGAATATATGAGAGCCTGGATTGGTTTTGCCCGTGAGAAGAAACTATCTACAGTGCTTAGAAATCACATGAGCAAATGACAAAAATAATTAAATAAATCTAGATGGATTGTATTCACCTGAATAAAACACTTATATTGCACTGAACATTAGTTAAAGAATAAACATAATATTTTTATTTTTATTTTAAAAGAATGAAACCAAGCAAAACAAAACAGAATAAAGCCAATCAAAGTTAACTAGTGTAAGTGACACAGGACTTCAAAACAATGCAAAATCAACAATGGTTACCATAATGCCTCTTGCTGTCTTCAAATTAACTACAGATAGCTTCAGACAGTAAGGATCAAACAACACAGAACAGAATAGAATCAATGAAAACAAAACAATGTATTCAATAAAGGACTTCAAAATAAGTTAAGAGTAAACCCAAAATGGCTGACATATCTTGATACTTTGAAATAGCTGCCCGTGCCATCAGATATAACAAAATCAAACAAAACAAAACAGAAGAAAACCCAACCCCCCCAAAAAATGAAAATGATACAAAACTTCAAAACAAGATAATAGAGAATTAACAATTGCTACCACTTCCAAAAGGAGATCCCCCATAGATGCCACACTGCGTACTATGACTCTGAATACATGATCAGACCACTGGCCCTAGTCCTGCAAAGTCAGTGAAACACCAAACACCGCAGGCATCCAATTGCATTTCACCTCAATGACTATCAAGGCAGCCTGTGTTTCTCCAGATCAGCCAGTTGCTTACAGCGTTGGGGAGGGGAGTGCTGGCTCTTCTTGTTTCCCAGACTGCAGCCAGAAGGAATTGGGGTCTGGCTGTCCCCCAGTGACCCATGCATGATGCTTGTTCACAGGGAAGGCTTGCTTCTTGGTGACTTCTTATTGTCTTCCTTCCTAAACATAATTTTCAATGTGACTCCTACAACATAGCATAGAAGATTCACTTCATAATTATTTTCTCACTTATGACAACAGCAGGAAGTACATAAGGTAGCTGAGATTCTGTCATGTGGTTTCTGTATCTTTACAGTTCATAAATAATCTTCTAAAGTATTGCTAAAGTTCAGGTTCATTGTGCGCCTACAGATTCTGATATAACAAGTTTTGAAAAGAAAACTGGGAATTTTCACTTCCAGCAGGTTCCCAGGAGGGCTGATTCTAACCATCCATAACCTCGCTCTGAGGAAATGCAATCCAGACTGCCAAAGGTTACAAATGATTTTTCTAATATTCGGTCCTGAATGATGAGTCACCAGTAGCAAGCAAGTGCATTTTTTATAAATACTGCAAAAGAACAAAATAAAAACTAAATTTTTGTTCCCTGCTTAGAGATTACTGAAGAACAGGAACTCCTAAAGCTTCAAAAACATGGTTCCAATTCTTACGTGAATCTTCCCACTGTCAGCGTGGTGCACAAAGTCCTGTGGTAAGCATCTGGAAGCATTCCGTGTTAAATAGGAAGATGGATTTAACCTCACAGCACCCAAAATAGTGCTGAAGGCTGGCACATTTTCCCACCACTTAATTGCTTAAAATATTCTAGCGTCAATGGAATAAAGTAAAAGTAAAATTTAATGAACAGTTGCTCAAAAGAGGCATCACCTGGTGCCCGCTGAAATTAGGTTTAGGGTTTGTGGAAGTCTCAGCATTCTCTAGCACTTGAACATCAGCTGTCCTGGTGGGAGTGGACACTTGCCAGGCCCTTCCTCTGTCATTGCTGTGTGAAGCTCTTTCTAGTTCAGCACTGACCCCAAGAGGAGGAGGGGCGATCACGGTGTGAACGTCCCTTGATGAGACCATCATATGTGTCTGTGATCTGAAGCAGTTCTCCACATTCCCACTGCACCCGGCACTCGGCCCAAACATTCCCTCCGTGTCGGCGGAAGTTTGTCTTCTCTTTGGTCCTTTGTTGTGGGACAAGTAGGCACTCTAATTAGTCATCTTGTTCATATTGCCCAAAGTCTCACACTTTCTGTGTCATACAAATATGATATCTCAACATTTTTTGTTTAATAACACAGAAAATACAGGCATAAAACGCCATCGATTATAAAGCTGCAAATCCAGCATGAGTGTAAGTTTTAAGTGACAGTAAGTTCATGAAGAGTCAAAAATGAGATTAAAAGGCTCCCCCAGGTGGGAGGTAGAAAACACCATCTTGTGAAATAGTCAAGGACTGGCAAGGAAGAGGCAAGGACAGAACTGTCTAGAATCAGCAGAGCACGTGTGCAGAGCTCTGCTGTAATGGGGCGTTGTACATGTGTCACCAAAGAGCAACATAGTCAGTAAATGGTAAATATGTAAATGATTTATCATTTTGGCTCCTTTTAAACATTTTTCATTTTAAAATGCATAAAACTCACTAGAAGTTTGAAGCAATCATGGAATTAATATAGAAAGACTTACTGACATTAGCATGTAGTCCCTTAACGATAGCTATTGTGACACTCATGGGATCACACTGCTTATGATATGTCTAATTTTATCTTTGTTTGTGTATCTGCAGGAAAGACATTTGAGCCACATGATCAGTACGCATAATACCTAAGCCCCGCATCATCAGAATACTTTGTAAATTTTTATCCCAAAGTAGATGCTTTTCATGGTTAATGACTCTGATATGTGCCTAAAGAGGCAATGTTGTGCTCATGTCTTTTTAAATTTTCTTACTTTTCAGAAATATTATTGATAATAATTAAAGGAAGAAAAGCAGAGCCTATAATCTAAAATTCTCATCCAGTTTCACACATGTAGCTTGGCATAGATCTTTGGAAGTGTATTTATCTAAATGCTTCTCAAAAAGACCAAAAAACAAAAACAAAAAGCAAAACAAAAAAATATCTGCTGAATAGACTGAAAGGTGGGGACAGAATGGCTCTACTGATGTCCTGGTCTGACAATGAACAGTCTAATGATTCTGAAGTATTCTGAATTTTCATTAAACTCTAATTCTATCATGACTAAAATGTGTATTGCAGTATAATGTCAATTATGTCTGAGAATTGGAAAAAATATTAAAAAATGTATCTACAAAGTTCCTGTTCAGAACTTTGTATGATGCAAGTTCTCTTACTACAGTTATTGAGTTATTTCAAACTTTTGTTCCTAAACTGTAATCTTTGGAGCAGCTCATAAGCAACAGCTTAGGACCAGACAGAAATTTAAATGTGAAGCTAACCCAGACCTATATTCCTATGTCACTGACATCAAAATAAATTTTTAAAGATTTTCTTTAATGACTTTGTGAACCATTATTAGAGGAACCAATAAAATTACAAGATGAATATACAGTAACCTTATGACTATAATTTCTTGATAGTCCATTTTGCCTATTTGGACTGAATAGTAAATGTTACAAATTCCGTGAAAGATTATATGAAAGGTTAATGATTTCACTGACAAATATAACACTACTTACAAGATAAAAGAAGAATGCACAAGAACTGACAAATCAAAGAGTCCACATAAATTCAGTTGTCTCAAATGTATTGGCAATTTAATGATTAATTCTCTGCTGTCTTAGAAGAAAATGGCCCCACTTGAACATAATTCTCTGGACATCACGGCAGAGTTGAACTAAGGAAAGTATATTAGCATAGTATTTGGGGGAAATAAATATTAATGCAATAAATGTCCAGGCCCTATTTGGGGGAATTCAAAGAGGTTAATGATAGACTTAGAAGTAATTTATATTGCAAAGCCTGGATGATAATTTAAATTCATTTAAAATTTATGTCATAATTAACAATTAGTTCTTGACTGAGGTATACTTTTAACAATCATATCCATTGAAACTGTTTCCAAATACAGAGTGTGTAACACAGGAGGCTAAAAATGTCTGTATAATAGAGCAGCATTTAACTTTATCCTGTTATTTATTTGTTTGTTCCTTTATTTATCTCTTTTTTGTGCA
>PVJX010050695.1:0-10586 GCA_004027295.1 Dolichotis patagonum | reverse complement strand
CTCTGCGAGAGACAGCTCAAATGCCAGAATAGAACACCCTGGAGAGATGCAAACAGAGGGAGATGGACTCTCACAACCCAGGAAGAAACTAAAGTGCAAAAAAACTGCTCGAATATGAGGTCCTGGGGCTACTATTAGTGAAGATAAGATCAGCGAGCACGGCGCCCTCCTAAAGCTGCCTAAATTCCTGCCCGACCTGAACAAGCGATCCGCACCAAAGTGACTGGCTTGAGCTGCCGGAGCGCAGAGCTGAACAGCCCTGTGTGCAGCTCACCTGGACCGGCCCTGCACGCGACCCACCCAGAGGCACCGTGAATTCCCACCACAGCCGCGCTGAAGTCAGAGGTCAGGGAGCCCAGCAGTTCTCGGGGACTGGCATCAACATGCGGTGAGTGATGGGAATAAGACCCTCCTAGAGGAAAGGGGCAACTGACTGCATGACATGTTGGATTTGGGCAGGACAGCCCTAACTCCATAAGGAAGTGGCTTCAGCTGGTTGCTCCCCTCGCAGAGCGGATTGGTGGGATCTGCTCAGACTGGGTCATGCCCCTGGCCAGGACCCAGTGGGTCCATACAAATTAATTCCCTGAACACGCAGCACACTGACACAGTGAAGGCCCACAAATGTTGACTGCCCTGGAGGAGAGGAGCCAGTGCACACTGCCCTTGCTTGAACTTCAACCTTTGATAGCAGATTGCAGAGGGCAGAAGCCCCTAGCCTTCATGCTCCAGAGGAAACTTAACCAACAAGAAAAGGGGCTGGGAATTGCACTATACACTTGTATAGAAGGAACCAAAAACATGACGAGAGAGAGAAATAAGAAAAAAACCCCAGCCCCCAACCCTGGGAGTATTGATCCAGGAGAGGTAAATACAAAAGAGATTGAGGGCAGCAAACATGCAACATCAAACACAGCATCAGCGGACATAAAGAGATATCTTCAGGACCTTGTAAATGAGATCAAAACTGAAATATTAATTCAAATTAAACAAGAGATAAGTAGATTAATAAAAGAAATGCTGAGCACCTCTCAAGAAGACATAGACAGAAGAATGGAGGAACACAAAAGGAGAGAAATGTTCAATGAGGAACATAAAGCAAACCTAGAATTCATGAAGCAAATTCAGAGACATTACCAGGAAACTAAAGACTCAATAGAAAGCTGGCAAAACTGCTTGAAAGAAACCAAAGATAGACTATCAAAAATTGAACACAGGCTTGCAGTGTGGGGTCATGAAAGGGAAGATCTCTTAAAAATAACAAGGGAGCAAGCAGTAAAGATACAAAGACTGGCAGATGACAAGAGGATCTATAACTTAAGAATAAAGTATGTGAATGAAGAAGCAGGAATCAAACCAGAGGAATTACAAAGGCTATTCACAGAAATTATTAAGGAAAATTTCCCAAGCATAGAAAAAAGAAAATGCAGAGGTATGAAGCATATAGAACTCCAGCCACCTACAACCCAAACAGAGCTACACCCAGACACATAATAATCAAGATCATAGAAATTCAATATAAGAAGAGAATATTAAAAGCCATCAGAGAAAAGAAACAGATCACCTATAAAGGAAAACCCATCAAAATCACGGCAGACTTCTTGACACAGACCATCAGGTCAAGAACAGCTTGGAGTGAATTAATTCAAGCCCTGAAGGAGAACAACCTCCAGCCCAGATTGATGTATCCTGCAAAACTCTCTCTAGAAATTAATGGAGAAGCAAGATGCTTCCATGACAAAGAGGAACTGGAAGAGAATTTGTGACCACCGATCCAACCCTATAAAAAATACTGAAGGACATTTTAGAGAGAAACAAAAAGAATATGACCATTTCAGGAACAGTGGCAGAGAGGCCTCAGTAAACGGGGCAGACAGTGGAGTGAAACAGAAAAATAGACAACCAATGGCAGAAAAACAGTATAGCAGAAATAAGGCAGAGAAGATTGGCTGTAATCTCTAGTATAGATGACCTTGAAATATTAACAGAGAGAAACACAGGCAGAGTAGATCAGGAGATAGGGTCCATTGAGAAGCTCTATATAGGGAGGCAGTGGGACCCAAAACAAGCTGTGCACCCTATGGGAGTGAAAGGGGAGGAATTATCTAAAAAAGGAAAGCAGAGGATATTGTTAATTGGGTAACAAGATTTAAAATCTACATTATTCTCATCACTCTGCTTAGATAGATTACATGTTGTTTCAGTTTGTCTACTTACACTAGACCTGAGGACATGGTCAGCTATCCCAAAAATAAGAGAACATAATATGGTAATCATCCTTAATTTCCTATCAACTTAATCTGAAGCCCTGTATAACTTATACTGTCCTATTATGACTGATCTTATTTGAATCTGGTTTGTTAGATTGCTATTTTGTATTGACTGATTTTATTTAAATCTGTTATGATTGATAGCATCAAGTCTAAGAGTATAGGCAACTACACTGAAGATGACAAGATTCACTAAGATACCCACTCTGGTTTGATTATTACTTGCTTTTGAAGTCTTATAATGTCTCCAATGCTTCGTTTTTATTAATGTTGTTATACTCTGCTGAGACACCATGGTAACCATTATAGATCACCTTGTATTGTGGTTTTATATAACTTTTTGCATCATGGTTTTCTAGGAATTGTTTTGTTTTGTCTTCCTTTGTTTTGTTTTTCTGTCTAATACAGAAAAGATAGATATACACATAGAGACTCATGCATGTGTAGAGCTTATAAACAGTTTACGAGAACCAACTATATAACACATGTTGAAATGAACAACTACTTTGAAGAAAAAGAGACACTACAGTACCCAATGCTGAATTCATAATGTCATGATGTGAAATCCAGCAAAACTATCATTCTTTGTTCAAAGTGATTTTAGCTTGTTTTGTTTTGTTTAAGTTCAACATACCTGAAGGTATGGACATCTGTTTTGAATAGAAGAGGGACACTATGACAGCCATTCTTGGCTTCCCTATTGTCAGGACTTGAAGACCTGAAATGCCTTCCTCGTCCTGCTCAGATCAATTCCATACTATGTTGTTTCATGTGAATTCCCTGTATGTGACAATATGGACAACTATTTGGAAGAAAACAAGAGTCAATACGATAGAGAGTGAGTATCTCCGATTGTCTAGTTTTGAAATTTATGTCTCTTACATTGCTTTCTTGTGATCTGCTTTGTTCTGTTTTGGTTGTGTTTAATTTTACGCTTTTGATATAATTGCATGTATATTTGAGTGGGTAAGATGGATGACCATATTGCTGCTTTTGTCAGATTATGGAGCAGAACTGTTAACAGTCTCACTGTTCGAATGTCTACTTTACATGTTTTAACTTTGTAATTTGAACAACTATTTCCAAGAAGTCAGTATGTAATTAGTCAAGTAATAATTTCTTAGGGTTTTTGTTGTTGTTGTTGTTCTTTTCCTTTTTTCCTTGGAATTTTATATTGTTGCTACCCTTTATTCTGTTTTTTTTCTCTTTAAATAAAATTAAAGAAAAAAACAACAACAAGATGACATCCAAACAGACAGGAAAACGAGTCAGACAAACAACGGAGAATAAAAGTAGTAAAATACCTCTGATGTTTACAGTTCTGTGATAGTGTCCATGTTGGATCCCAGAGATGTGCTGGGTATAGAGTTGACCATCGCCTCTGGGCGTGGGGACTGGGACTGGTCTTCTGTCCATGGAGCTCTCAGAGGCCAGCTGCTGCCTCCTCGCTACTGCATCAGACGCTGCCACATTGCTGTTCTTGGTGGTTACTCTGCTGTCCAAAGGTGGGTGTGCGCCTGCTGGCCGCACCAGCTCTCCTGAGTCTCGGGAGCTTTTGGTTGGTCTGTCTTTCAAAGGTCTATGTCAAGATCTAATTCTTTAAGAAAAGGTATTTACGAAAGTATAAAAATACAAAACACTTTCCTGATGAAAGGCAGAAGACAAATACACTAAAATGATGTAATATCGTATTTTTATTTTAAAGAGAATAAAACAAAACAAAGCAAAACAATACAGAACAAAGCAGAATAGAGTAAAACAATGCATAACACAGGATTTCAGAAAAAGCAGGAAATTAACAGTGGGTACCATAATGTCTCTTGTTTTCTTCAAAATAGTTGTCCATACCTTCACACAGAATAAGTTAATACAAATCAAAATAGTATAAAAAGCATTCAAAACATAAGAATGAGAGCCTTAAGGGCTTTCAAGACCAGACACTAGGAAATCAATAATGGCTACAATAATGCCTCTTTGTTTTCTTCCAAACAGCTGTCCATATCTTCATACATATTAAAATCAAATAATTGAAAACAGACTAAAACCAAGCAAAACCAAGAATAAAAGCATTATTGGCTTTTGATATTGATGTAATATTGCTGAGAAAAATTAAAAACATAAATAAAAAGATCCGTAGGCTGGGAATTTAGCTCAGTGGTACAGCAACTACCTGAGAAATATGATATCCTGATTTCAATTCCCAATAAACCCTCCCCCAAAAAAGGTTAAAAAAAAAAAAAGAAGAAGAAGAGCCATAGTTTTTCAGGGGGTTAATGGTAAATTGTTGTGAAGAAGTCCATTTTCCTCAGATTGACCTACAGATTCTATGGAATCCTAATAAAAAAACTCAGCAATCTGTTTTGTTGAAATTGAAAAACTGATTCTAAAATTCAAATGGAGACACAAAAGATCTGGAATAGCAAAAACGACTAAGAAAGAATAGAGTTGAGCTTAAACTATATGATTTCAAGATTTTAAAAGGTTCAGTAGTCGAGACAGTGAGGCATATTAGCACAATAGATAAATAGATTAGTGAATCTACTAAAGTAGCCTCATGTATATGAACAACTGAGTTTTTTTTTTTTTACAAAGGTAGGAGGGCAATTCAAGAGAATCTTTCCAATAATAGTTTCACACATGTTTATGTAGCACAGCTTGTAATAGCTAAATCTTGGAGACAGCCCAAATGCTCATCAACTGATGAATGTATAAAGAAGATATGTTTTTTTTAATACAATAGAATATATTCTTCCATAAAGAAGAATAAGCTTGAGACATTTCTAGCTAAATGGATGCACTTTGAGGCCATATTCTTAAGTGAAATAAATTGGACACATGTATAAATAACATTGTTTTTCTGATGTGAGAAACTGAAAATGTAAATAAGGACTAATAATAGTGTTGACATATTTTGATATACATGTAAAATTATGAATGAACTTATGTGTATGCCAAAACTTACCAAGTTGTACACTAAATATACATGGTGTGTCATTTATACTCAATAGAGTTGTTTCAAAAGACATGAAAATTTAATACCTGAAAAATCAATGTGTCACTGTCAGAATTCTTTCAAATCACAAGTGGCATATTATCAGGGTTGGCATCTTCTGTGGGTAGACAAACACAGGGAGAATCTGAATTTGGTCAAGGTCATCTTCCCCTTGATAAATGCCCACCAAACTAAGTTGAGGTTCTACTTTTATCTTCCTTTGAACATGAAAATTTTCCTCACTGTATACAACAAGAATTGGTGATTAAAAACTGAAGGTCACTTTTGTTAAAGTAATTGATTTTAACTTTGAAAAAAGGAAAAATAATTTTCCAAGATAAATTTGAATTTTAGAAAGATACAGTTTATTCACATATTTTTTTCTAGTCATCCTTGATAATCTGGGTTTATACTACTAGAAGACTTTTTTTTTAAAAAAAACCCTTTCAGTCCTAGAGATCAGAGCCAGAGCCTAGAACATGCTAGGCAAGCATTCTACCACTGAGCTATACCCCAGCCCTGGAGTTTACACTATTATGTCATTCTGGAAACTTATTGTATGTAATGTCAAATTATGCTGGGGAGGATAAATGGTTCCTTGAATCACTCAGGAAAATTCTAAGGGTAAATTTGAGCTTTAACCTATTCTGACAGCATAATAACAATGAAAATTAATAATTGAGCTTAGTTTAATAGTTAAAAGGTTTTGTCATTTAAAAGATGTGGGCTAAATATTCATTACACAGTGAATAGATAAACAAACATGATACATGCATTCAATGGCATATTATTCTTCCTTAAAAAAGAATGAAATTTTGATTCATGACATGAGCAGACCTTAAAATATTTTGCTAAGTGAAACAAATCAGTAACAAAAGGACATGAATTATATGAATCTACTTGTACAAAATGTCTGCAATAGTAAGAATTACAGAGATAGGAAGTAGAATAGTGGTAACAATGGCTATGAGGAGAAGGAAATGGAGAATTATTGCTTAACAGTATGGTTTTCATTGGGGATTATAAAAAACATTTTAGAGATGGATAGTGGTGATGAATACACAGTAATGTCCTTACTGCCGATGAATCATACACTTAAAATGCTAAATTTTGTGATATAGATACATTATCACAATTTTTTAAAAAGGTTTGGTATTATTTCTGTCATAAGAGTTAGGAGGTTTTAGGCTGTATAAAAGCTGCAAGTTCCTCATATACAAATAGGAATAATAATACCTCACAGGGTTAGATGGGGTAAAAGCTAAAAATACAAATTACCACACGATGCAGCAATCCTATTTCTGGGCTCAGAGCCAAAGGAATGAAAATTGGCAGATTGAAGGGATATCCGAACTCCCGTGTTCATTGCAGCACTGTGTCTAGTAACCAAGACACAGAAGCAAACTAAGTGTCCAGCACTTGGTGAACGGATAAAGATGTGGTGCATACAGAGCCTTTAAAAAGAAGGAAGGTCTGTCATTTGTAATAACACAGGTTGAACAGAAGGGACATTATTTTAAGGGAAATAAGGCAGACACAGAAAGACAAATACTGTATAATCTCACTTATACAGGTTTGTCTTGCCAGATAGGGTGGCTTATGCATATAGTCCCCGCAGTTAGCAGATTGAGGCAGAAGGACCATGAGTTTGAGGCCAGGCCTGGGCTACAGAGCAAGTTTAAGGCCAACATAGACTACGTAGTAAGATCCTGTCTCAAAATAAAGAATTATAGAAAGGTGGTCACCAAGGGCAGGTGGCTAGGGGGAGGGATGGACAAAGAGGAACAACTGATGAAAGATTATAAAATTTCAGTTAGACTAAAGGAATAAGTTTTAGAAATTTTTTTTGAGACAGGGTGTCCGTATACTGTTGAGACTGGCCTTGAACTCACTTTGTAGACCAAGCTGGCCTCAAACTCTCAGCGGTCCTCCTGTCTCAGCCTCCTGAGTGCTGGAAAAATGGGCTTGTACTACCACATCCAGCTTCAGGAATCTATTGTACTATATGGAGATCACAGTTAATAAGACTTGTATTTCAAAATGGCTAAAGGAATTACTTTTTAAAAATCTTCCCTACAAAAAACTAAGAAGTTGGTGAGGTGATGGGTGTTAGTTAGTTTGTTTGACTTTGAAGTTTACACATAGATCAAAATATCACTCTGTATCCCACAAAACTACACAGTTTCCATTTGTCAATTATGAATTAATAAAAAATAAAAGTTATGGATCTTAGATTACATGGGCACTACAAGTGCCAAATATGAATAATAATGCCTATCTCACAGGGTTTTTATAAGAGTTATATGAGATAAATTACATTAAAAAAATTGTTTTTGAGACAGGATCTCACTACTCCATGCTGGCCTTGAACTCACAAGCTAACCCAGGCTGGCCTTGAACTCACAGAAATCCTCCTGCCACAGCCTCCCAAGTGCTTGGATGACAGGTAAATATGACCATGCCTGGCTAATTATGTGAAGTAGTTATACAGTCTTTTTGCACAAAGTGAACGTGCAGAAATCACAGCTATGGTTATAAACATGTAGATACTTATCTTTATCTCCAACGTCAACAATTTGTTGAATGAGTGAGTGAAGAAATAAATGAATTACGGGACACTTTTTTCAGTGTATTTAAACTATAACAATGACAAAAAAATGGCTCTTAATATTTGTACAGTAGTTGAGACTTCACAGAGTGGTCTCACATGTATCACTCATTTCAAGGTCACAGTATTAAAGTGAATAGGGCTCACAGTATTAAAGTGAGATTGTGTGCTGTTCCCAATCACCAGCCATGCACAACATAGGGCAGCACTTAGAGTAACGTGCAGGCCAGCAAAGGGGATTATGGAAAATTTAAACTTTTAGTCCAGGTTGGGCCCAGAGTCTTTTCTGTAGACTATGTTACCAACAGGGTGGAAGGACGTGCGGAACCTAAGAGCACGTGAAGGGCTGGTGGGTGGCAGTGCAGTTTGGTTACTTTGATCAGGAGATCCTCCCTTCCCTCGCACCTCAAAATGAGCTACCAATCCTCCAGCAATGGGGGATTAAAGTGGGAATTCATGACATTGGCATAAGGGCTCTTTTGATAGGGAGTGAAGAAGAGAGAAATCTGATGTCAGTTATCACAAAGGACAAAGCACAGTCCTCTAATCTCATTTCCACTACTGTGAAAAAGCACCAAGACAAGGCAGGGAGGCTGTACCTTTTCTTGGACTATGTGGTAAGCCACCCTCCTCCTCTGCACTTACATGATATTGCAAATTAATTAATTAATTAATTAATTTAGGTACTAGGGATTAAATTCATGACCTTGCACTTGCCAGGCAGACACTTGTGCCACTGAGCTAAACTCCCTGATACTGCAATTTAGATGGCACAGAAGATGGACGAGGCAAAGTCAGACACAGACAAGAAATAGACTCAGTGCAAACTGGCACAGATTGGATCTAGATTGTGATTTTTGCTAGAAATCGAAGAGGAAAGCTGGAGATGTAGCTCAGCATTAGAGTGCTTGCCTAACATGTGTTCTAATCCTGGTTCCAGTCGCCAGTACCATACCAAAAATGGTGTGGAACACCAAAGAGAACAGTGGTTTTGGCATCAAGTGAGGAGAGCAGGAAGCCACTGGCCAGGAAATGAGGCCATATTTCTTTATTGCTGTAGAGTGTTTTGCATCAGTAAAGGGGATATTATATAGTCTCCAGTTCATTGTTATCTGTGGCAACTCTTTCCTCTACAATTCTCTGGGCTCTTCTTTGTTTAATTTTATAGACCAGGTTTTTGTTAAGTGTTATCTTCTATCTACAAAATAGAATTTTGGCTCTTAAATTCCATAGCTGAAGTGTGTACCAAATTCTCGTTGCCTTTAAAATGTAAGAAGTGAGTTATAAGAAAGCTATGTAGCCATACAATCACCCCCAAAAGTGTGTTTGAATCAAGCTGTAGTAAGATAACTCCGGCTTCTGACCGTATGGCCAATGCCTGGATCTCCCAATGCCTTCCTCACGATAGAGATGGTTGTCCTGTCGTCTCCTTTGTTGTGCACCTGTCTGAGTTGCTGTTCCCAGCTCTAATGAGTGAGCCCACAGGCACATGTCACTAGTCCTTTCTCTTTATTCCTCTGACCTCAGATAGCACACAGCCAGGTTCTGTCTCCATCGTTATTGTAGAAAATGGTATCTTTAAAGGAATATGCCTTTTTGCAATCTTACAAGAACTCCAGCTAGCCCGGCAAAGGTTGTAACTCTTTATTTTGGGTTGTCCTTAGTTTGATTTTTTTTCAGGGTGCTGAGGATTGAATTCAGGGCCTTGTGTATGTTAGACAGGTGTTCTCCACTGAGTTTATACTCCCCAGGCTTCAGGTGTGTCTTTTTAAAAAAAGAAACACTCCACAACTACCTATTGATTCATGTAAAATTCCCCCAAATCTTTAACCACAATGCTAAAAAAATTTCCTTTGGTGTCATAAGTACTACAAGAAATACCTAAAAAGCTCAAGTTTAGGAATTATGACAATATCATTAATTATACATGGTAAGAGTCTATGAAACGAACCCAAGATACAAAATGAACATTAAAAAATAGATAGCTTTTCTATATACTGATAATGAACTAGCTGAGAATGAAATCATAAAAATAA
The DNA here is from genome assembly GCA_004027295.1 of Dolichotis patagonum. Lineage (NCBI taxonomy): Eukaryota > Metazoa > Chordata > Mammalia > Rodentia > Caviidae > Dolichotis > Dolichotis patagonum. The sequence goes on along the minus strand of PVJX010050695.1, from coordinate 680 downwards.
TTTCATTCAAAACCATTTTACAAAAGTCTAGGAATCGTGGCCCTGAAGCAAGGCCAGCAGATCGCTGTAGCTGCTGGTTTCAAACAGGAGCCTAAAGAGAATTCTTTCAGTGGTCTGATGCCCATTTCAGAACTTTGGAAATGGAATGGTCAATTCATCAGAAAGAAATAGCAGGTGAGTATGGCGGACTTTAGGGGGCCTGCAGGGGAGAGACCCTGGTGCCTCGGGACCTGCACGATGCAGTTGACTCGGGTGCCAGGAGAACAAGGAGCTCCTTCCCTCTCGGGGGCGGCTATGAGTGTGGCAGACTTTCAGCAGCCCAAAGGAGAGAGACCCTGGCGCCTCGGGACCTGCACTGTGCGGTTTACTCGGGGTGCCAGGAGAACAAGGAATTCCTCCCCTCTCTGGGGGGTGGCTGTGATCCTGCCAGCGTGTGTGTTGAGAATCGGACATCTTGTGTCGTCCTGTCCCCCATCCCGTGTCCCCCCTCCCCCTCCCCCCTGCTTAGCAAGTGGGAGCCAGTGAACTACACATCTTGTGAAAAGATTGGCTATGTTATTTAGTATGAGCTCCCCATATGCAAAGATAAGGACAACCATTTGGAAGAAAACAAGAGACAATATGACAGATAGTGAAGATCTCTGGTTGTCTAGCTTTGAAATTTATGCTTTCTTATGTCC
>PVJX010050694.1:0-10582 GCA_004027295.1 Dolichotis patagonum | reverse complement strand
AACTGTTAACAGTCTCACTGTTTGAATGTCTACTTTACATGTTTTAACTTTGTAATTTGAACAACTATTTCCAAGAAGTCAGTATGTAATTAGTCAAGTAATAATTTCTTAGGTTTTATTGTTGTTGTACTTTTCCTTTTTTCCTTGGAATACTGTATTGTTGCTACCCTTTATTCTGTTTTACTTTGTTTTGTTTTTTCCTCTTTAAATAAAATTACAAAAAAAAAAATGAACCCAAAGCAACTAGAAGAAAGAAAATAACTAAGATAAATGAAACAAAAGCTGATTCTCTAAAACAAGCAAAAATAGTTAATAACTTTAGTTAGAGAGGTAAGTATAAAGTTGACAATATCAGTTGTGAAACAGGATATAACTATGAATCCTGTAACTGTAGAAAAGGATAATAAAGACACTAAAAATAACTCTCCACACACAAATTTTGACAATTTACATGAAATGGAAAAATTCCTCTCACAACACAAACCACTAGAAGTCACAGAATATGAGATCAATAATCTGAATAATTTTATGACTATTAAAGAAATTTAATCCTGAACTTTAATGTGTTAATCTTCTGAAAAAGAAACCTCTAAGACCAGATGGTTTCATTGGAGAATTTATCAAACATTTAAAGGAGAACTAAAATCAATTATTAGCCATCTTCCAGGAAATTAAGAGTAGGAAACACTTCCTAACTTGTTTTAAGTGACCATCATTACCTCAGTAACAAAACCTAAGAAAGATAATCTGCAAAAGAAAGCTGAAGACTAATATTCCTCATGAATGCTGTCATAAAATTCTTCACCAAATTACTAGTAAATCTAATTCATTAATATGTAAAAACAATTATTCACCAAAACTAGGAGAGATTTATTCTAGGAGTGCAACACTTTTCAATATCTGAAATCCACAGGAACACGCTAAAGATGAAAAATATGATAGTACTAGATGATGCCAAAAAAAGTGTTTGAAAGTGTAGTGTACCTCCCTTTCTTGAGAACCTGTAGTCTATTCGAGTGTGTGCTTTTAAACTTATGCCTAAAAAAAAACTCTTTATGCCTCTTTAAAAAGAACTGCATTTAACACCTATTTATGATTTTTAAAAACTTCTCCTCAAATTAAGGAGAAGATATGATGGTTAATTTTATATGTGATCCTGAATGAGCAATGAGATATTCAGACATGTGGTCAAATATTATTCTAAGTGTGTCTGTGATGGTGCATCTGGAGGAGATTAACATTTGAATTAGTATACTGGGTAAAGCAGGTTGCCTTCCCTAATCTAGGTGAATTTCAGTCATCTAATCATTTGAAGACCTCAATTTAGTAAGACTCTCCCAACAAAAACAAAACAATACAAAACAAAACGCTGTAATAAGAAATTGCTCTGCCTAACAAGTTGAGGTGGAATATCGTGTATTTAATGCCACACAGTAAATGTGTATTATTATGTAATAATAGTCTCGGTGTATTTGAACTTAGACTGAAAACTGATTCTTTTTGAATCAAGTCTGCCAGATTCTGGATTATAATTTAAGCTGTCAGCTCTCTTAAGTCTCTGGCTTGCTGACTGGAGCTAAAGTCTTAGACTTCTCAGTCTTCATAATCATGGGCGCCAACTCATTACATCACTCTGTGTGAGTGTGTGTGTGTGTGTGTGTGTGTGTGTGTGAGAGAGAGAGAGAGAGAGAGAGAGAGAGAGAGAGAGTGTCTCTATGCCCCCACTGGCTTTGTTTCTCTGGAGAACCCTCACAGACTGTCACTAATATGGAAGAAAACCTATATGGTAAACCTATAGCTAATATCATATTTAATGGTAAAACAATGAATATACACACACATATGAATGTATATAAAAATAGTTAAAACTAAGTTTCACAGGGGCTGGGGATTTAGTTCAGTGGCATAAGAGCCTATCTGGCAAGCATGAGTTTGATCCCTGGTACCAAAACCAAAACCAAACAAACAAAAAAAAACCCAACTAAGTTTCATAGTATAACAATATTTTACTAATATTGATTTTTCTGACTTTGATGTTGTTCTACCATTAAATAAGATGTCATCAATAGGGGAAACAGGTACATGGAACTTTATGTACTATCTTTTAAGTTCTTGAGATCTATAGCTCAAATTTTTAGAATGCTAAAAAATTTTTAAAAGACAGGTACGAGGAGTAAAAAATGGAGGGTGCTGTGTCAGCTACTCAACTGCTCCAGAACTGAGTGCCAACTTTGTAAATGATAGGCAGGAGACAAGTCAAAGGTATTCTAAATTGCACAATATCTACAGGACAACTGATTGAGAAGAAGAAGAAAATAAGACTTACTACTACAGGAGAAACAGCTCACCACAGTAGACCAGGGACCACGCGGGGTAGCTGGAGCAGCTGTGTAGCTGACCTGGTGGGCAAAGAAGTCAGCTAAATCAACTTTGCTCCTCACTGGGAGGCTGAGACCTGACCAGGACCAAGAGTTATGCGGCCTCGGCCACAAGGAAAACGAGACACTTTCCTGAGCAGCCCTCCCCAAAGTCATGAATTGGTGAGTCGCACAGGGTAGCAGCTAATGGGTGGGATCATCAGTTTATTTCAAAGTGTTCTGGGACTCAAATACCAGCAGCAGAACAGCCCTAGGTCACTTCAATGACAAAGTCTGGGAGTGGAATGAGGGAAGGACTGTCCAGTCGCAACAGACAGCTGCGGGTGAGAGAGCAGACTGGGGGAAATTTGGCTGAGGAGTAGGAGCTGGAATCCAGACTCTAATTCAGCAAACACCAAAGCCAGTCCTCGTCCTCGCTGTAAAGGACTAGATGCAGCCCCCTGCCTTGCGGCACAAGCAGGCAAGCAGCCTTGGCCTGCAGCAGGGCAATGGCATCACTGTCCCACCTTTGGTACAGAGGCACAAGCAGGCAAGAGGCCTGGGTTGGTGACAGGACAAGGGCACTCCCTGCCCCCATCCTGTCCTGTGGCACAAGCAAGCAAGCAGCCTTGGGTGGAACAAGGGCACCACCACCTGCCCTGCAACCAGCGGGCAAACAGCTTTGGCTAGCTGTGGACGAGGGCACTCTCCTCACCCTATTACCAACTTGTGTAATTAGAGTCAGTGATATGGCCAAGAGCAGCCTTGCACTCAGCAGTAATCCTACAGCAGAACTGCAGTTATTCACTACAGATTGCTGTTCTCACTAGGGAACTAACACCAAACTGAGGGCACCAGAGGAATTTTTTAAAAATAACTTTCTTTCTATTTTTCTTTTGTTTTAAAAAAAATTTGGGGGGTTATATGTTTTGACTTTTATTGTTGGGTTTATTTTCTCTGTCCTGCTTCTCTTTTTTCTCATCAGTCTTTTGATAGGCTCTGAGATTTTCAGGTGAATGACAGTCTTTTGCCTTCTCCTTCATTTTTTCTCCTGTCCTTTTCTCCAGTTTCCCAAAGGCTGGGTGATCATCCTTAGCCCTTCAGCTTTGATTCTACTATATATCTCTTTAGCAGCTATCACTCTCTTTTGTCCCCTATCCCTCTTAAATTCCACTTCCCCACAGGATAAAATCACCCTACCAACGGGAAACCCAATGCATACAAATTTCTGGTCTTTGTTGGAGGTTGCTATATAACAATACTTTTTTTTTTTCTTTTTTGTACCAAGGATCAAACTTATGACTTCACACTTGCCAGGCAGACACTTATGCCACTGAACTAAATCCTTGGCCCAACAATAGATTTTGGACCTATGAGATATCAAATTAGCAGTTACCACAGATAATCAGTTTCTATGCTATGCTTGATGACACTCTTATTAGTAATTGTACTACTTTAGCCAAGATGCCATACTTGTTGTAATCAGTCATTCACCCTTGTATGATAACACTGTGATAATCTGGGGTGATAAAGAACTGGGTTCTGAATCAAATAGACAGCAACACATCATCCCTAATAAAGTAGAAAGATAGGATATTGGGATAGACACAAAGACCAACAGTCTGCCACACCTAGAAGATGTCTTGGAGGAACAGATCTTTCCTAGGGAAACTTCAATACCAGTAATAGAGCCACCTAACAAAAGCAAAATACAAACAACAACACATGAAACAAATTAAAACTGAAAAATAGGAAATGATATGACACAGAAACAAAATGCAATCCTAGACTTCCAGCCTATCAAAGACAAATCCAGGGTACAACGAGATAAAGGAAATCAGAAGCCATGCATCTGAATTTCCTGGAATGACAATAGGAGAAATAAAACTATATATATATGAAACTATAGAGGTTATCAAAACAAAAATTCTCACAGGTTAAAAAAAGAGATGATGACCATAATGAAGGACTCTAAATCCAGAACAGACATATATAAAAAAACTGAGGAGTATAGAAAAACAATTTATGCCAAACATAGGACAGAAATGGAACCCATGAAACAGATTCAAATAGATATCCAGGAAACTAAAAATTCCACTGAAAACTTACAAAACTATGTGAAAGAAAGCAAAGATAGACTATTAGACCTAAAAGACAGGATTGTGGTTAGCAATCAAGAAAAGAAAAATATCTTAAAAATAGCAAGGGACCATAAAAAAGTATTCCAACAACTGCAAGACAATCTGAAGAAGAACAAATAAGATAGACTGGAGTCAATGAAAATGCAGGAGTCAGCACAAATGACATAACAAACCTGTTGAGAGAGAATAGCAAAAAAAGTTCCCAAGCATGGAAAAAGAATTTCATAATACAGATAAATGAGGCATATGGTGCTGTAATTAGTCATGACCAAAATGAATTTATAGCAGGCCATATAAGAAGATTCCAGAAATTCATCACAAGAACAGAATATTAAAAGCTGTTAGAAAAAAGAAACAAATCACCTATAAAGGAAAGCCCATCAGAATCACAGCAGACTTTTCAACACAAACCATTAAGGAAAGCTTGGAGTGAAAGTATTTCAAGTTCTGAAAGAAAACAACTTCTAACCCAAATTGATATATCTTGACAAATTATCTTTCAGAGTTAATGGAGAAAAAAAATACTTTCATGTCAAAGAACAACTGAAGAAATTAGTGACAACCAAACCAACTCTACAGAGTTCTGAAAGATATTCTAGAAAGAGAAAACAAAGCCCACAGTTCCAAGAGTACCAATTGAAAGAAGGCAACAGGCAGGAAAAGCAATTAAACAGAGGGGAAAGACAGGGAACCATCAACAGAAAAATTATATGACAAAGATAAGCCAATACATATCAGTTATAACCATCATGTAAGTGACCTCAACTCACCAATCAAAAGAAAAAGACAAACAGAATGAATCAAGAAATAAGACCCAACAATATACCACATACAAAAACACATTTAACTCAAAAAGAAATTCAAAGACTGAAAGTCGAAGCATGGAAAACAATACTACATATGACAAAAACCAAGAAAAAAGCCAGGGTAGCTATTCTATCTGTAGACAATGTGAACTTCAAGCCAACATTGACCAAAAGAGATAAAGAAGGACATACATGTTAAGGGAAAACCACAAGAAGAGCTGACAATCATAAATATATATGCACCAAATGCAAGGGCACCCACCTATATAAAACCAATATTAACAGACATAAAAAATCAAATAAGTACTAATATAATTATAATGGGGACCTTAATATCCCATTGTTGCAAATAGATCAACTAGACAAAAAAAAAAAAAAAATCAACAAAAAATATCAGACCTGAACAAACCTATAAAAATGGACTTAGTAGATGTCTACAGAGTATTCCACTCCACATCAGAATATACCTTCTTTTCAGTGGTACATGGGACATTCTCCACAATAGACCACATACCAACCCATAGAACATACTTAAGTAAATGTAAAAGAATTGAAATTATCCATGCGTATTGTCAGACCACAGTGCAATGAAATTATAAACCAATGGCAAAAGAAAACAAAAACTCCATAAACACATAGAAATTAAATAATATCCTACTGAACAACCAATGGTCACAGATAAAATTAAAGAAAAAATTAAAAAGTATATACAATTAAATGATAATGCCAATATGACATACCAGAACTTATGGGATGCAATAGAAGCAGTCATAAGAGAAAAAGTAATAGTGGGAACTATCACATCAGGAAAAAAGAACAAGCTCAAATAACCTAATGTCGAACTTCAAACTTCTAGAAAAAGAAGAACAAGTCAAATCAAAAGGTCAAGGGAGGAAATTATATAGATCACAGCAGGAATTAATGCAATTGAGAATAAGAAAACATACAAAAAATAAATCAAAGAGTTGGTTCTTTAAATGATTAAATAATATTGACAAACCCTTGGACACCCTTGTCAAAAAAAGGAAAGAAAAGACTCAAATCCATGCAAGTAGAAAGGAAAAGAATGAAACCATAATAGATCCTATGGAAATCCAGAAGATGGTTAATACCTACTTTTAGAACCTTTTCTCTAATAAAATAGAAACACAGAAGAAATGAACAGATTCCTAGCTATACATAAATTTCAAAGTAAGTCAAGAAGATACAAAAGTTCAAAATAATCCAATATCAGTCAATGAAATTGAAACTTACCAGGAAAAAAAAAGCCCACGTCTTGGTAAATCCACTGCTAAATTCTACAAGAAATTTAGAGATGATCTAATGCCAATATTGTCAAACTCTCCAATGAACTGAAAAGGAAACAATACTCCCAAAGTCATTCATGGAAGCAAGCATTACCCTGATACCAAAAATCAGGAAAGGACTCATCCAAAAAAGAGAACTATAGGTCAATCTCCCTAATTAACATAGATGCAAAAATCTTCAATAAGATACTACAAAACAGAATGCACCAAATCATTAAAATTATACACCATGACCAAGTAAGATTCATTCCAAGGATGCAAAGATAGTACATGAACCAATAAATATAATACACCATATTAACAGAGCCAAGGACAAAAACTACATGATTTTCTCAATAGATGCAGAACAAGCATTTGACAAAGTCTAAAATTCCTTTGTGATTAAAAAAAAATCTTACAGAAAACTGGAATGGTCTTTATCTCAATCTGATAAAAACTGTTTATATCAACCAATAGCTAACATCATACTAAATAGTTAAAAACCAAAAACTTTCACTCTTAAATGAGGAACATGGCAAGCATGGTCACTATTGCCACTCTTATTCAATATAGTTCTAGAAACATTAGCCAGAGAAATTAGCTAAGAGAAACAAATAAAAAGAGTAAGGATAGGAAAGAAAAAAGTTAAATTATTATTTGAGGATGACATAATACTCTACATAGAAGACACCTAAAAATCCAACAAAAGATTTCTTCTAGACTTAATAACTAAATTTAGTAGTATAGCGGGACACAAGATCACCACTCAAAAATCAACAGCATTGGCAGAAGATAGAGCTTTTGAGAAGACTGCAGATCAACAAGTAGCAAGGTAGAGAGCCTCTCTGAGAGAAACAGCTCAGATGCTAGAATTTGCCACCATGGAGAAGAATGGATGAAAGGAGAGGATTCTCATGACCCAGGAAGAAACTAATGAAAAAGAAAAAAAAAGTGATCAATAGCAAACTGAAGAGGGCAGCAATCCCTAGCCAGCATGCTTCAGAAGAACTGCAACCAATATGGAAAGGGGATGGGACCTCCACCATATACCTGTATGGAAGAAACCAGAAACATGACAAGAGAAAGAAACAAGAAAAAGCCTCCAGTCACCCAGTGAATATAGGTCCAGAAGAGGTAAATACAGAAGAGATTGAGGGTAGCAAACATGCAATATCGAACATGGCATCAGCTGACATAAAGAAATATCTTCGTGACATTATAGATGAACTCAAACCTGAAATACTAATACAAGTAAAGCAAGATATAAAAAGATTAATAAAAGAAATACTAAGCACCTCTCAAGAACACAAAGATGGAAGAATGGAGGAACACAGAAAAAGGAGAAAAATCTTCAATGAAGAATATAAAAAAAAACATACAATACATGAAACAGATTCAACAGATTCAAAGAGATTATCAGGAAATTAAAAACTCCATTGAAAGCTGGAAAAATTACCTGAAAGAAACTAAAGATAGATTAACAAAACTTGAAGATACCTTTTCAATGTGTGATCACAAAAGGAAAGATCTCTTAAAAATAACAAGGAACTAGGAAGTAACAATACAAAGGCTACACAACGACAAGAGGACCTATAACTTAAGAATAAAAAATGTGAGTGAAGAAGCAGGGGTAAACACAAAGGAAATACAAAGGTTATTCACATAAATAATTAAGGAAAACTTCCCAAGCATAGGAAAAGGAAATGATATTCAGATATATGAGGTATACAGAACTCCAGCCATCTACAACCAAAACAGAGCTACAACCAAAACAACATATAATAATCAAGATCCCAGAAATTCATCACAAGAATGGAATATTAAAAGGTGTCAGAGAAAAGAAACAGATCACCTATAAAGGAAAAACCATCAAAATCATGACAGACTTCTTGACACAAACCATCAAATCAAGAAGAGCTTGGAGAGAAGTATTTCAAGCCCTGAAAGAAAATAACTTCCAACCCAGATTGATCTACACCGCGAAACTGTCTCTCAAAATTAATGGAGAAACAAGATGCTTCCATGACAAAGAGGAACTGGGGGAGTTCATGACCACCAATCCAACCTTATAAAAAATATTGAAAGACATTCTAGAGAGAGAGAAAAAAAACCCCAAGATTTCAGGAACAGTGGCAGAGAGGCCTCAATGAATGGGGCAGACAGTGGAATGAAGGAGAAAAGTAGACAATGAATGGCAGAAAAATAGCATAGCAGAAGTGAGGCAGAGAAGGTTGGCTATAATCTCTAACATAGATGGCTTTGATACACTAACAAAAAGTAACACAGGCAGAGTAGATCAGAAGATAGGGTCCATTGAGATGCTCTGTATAGAAAACATAATTAACTTGAAAGAGGGTTTATGGACCAAAAGTCAAATATGAGAAAACAATGCTCTATGTGACAGGGAACCAGAGAGAAATAGGGACAGCTCATCCAGCAGCTGCAGATAGGTTGGAAAGATATGATACTTTTGTGCAGTGGAGAACTACTCAGCTATAACAAAGGAAAACCTTTAGGCTTTTTTAGGTAAAGGAATATAACTTAAGATGAAGCTCAGCGATAAAAAGGTTCAGAACCCCTTAGGTAAATAGCAGGTTGCCACCCTAATCTAAAAACTAAAGGAGTTAGTGGGACCCAAAATGTACAATGCACCCTGTGAAAGTGAAAGGGGAGGAACTGTCTTAAAAAGGAAGACAGAGGACATTGTTAATAGTGTATCAGGATTTAAAATCCATATTCTTCTCATTGCTCTGTTTAGTTTGATTATATTCTGTTCCAGTCTGTCTACTTGTACTAAATTACAGGGCACAGACAGCTATTCCAAAAATAGCATGGTATACTATGGTAACCATTCTTAACTTCCTATTAACTTAATCTGAAGACCTGTATAACTTACACTGTCTTAATATGACTGATCTTATTTGAATCTGGTTTGTTAGATCGCTGTTTTGTCTTGACTGATTTTATTCGAATCTGCTATGCTTGATAGTATGAAGTCTGAGAGTATAGGCAACTACTGTGAAGACAACAAGATTCACTAGGATACCCATTCTGGTTTGACTATTACCTGCTTTTTAAGTGTTATAATGTGTCCAATGTTTTGTTTTTATTAATATTATTATGTAATGCTATGTTCAATTATACTATGCTTGATGATATGGACAATTCTATTGAAGATAACAAGAGACATCCTAGTAACCATTGTAGATCACCTTGTATTGTGGTTTATATGTCTTTTTTGTTTCGTGTTTTTCTAGGAATTTGTTTTGTTTTGTCTTGTTTTGTTTTGTTTTGTTTTTCCTTCTAATATAGAAAGATAGATATACATGTAGAGACTCAAGCATGCATAGCACTTATAAACAGTCTATGAGAACTGATTATATAATTCATGATGAAATAAACACCTACTCTGAAGGAAAAGAGACACTAAGGTACTCATTGTTAATTCCATAGCATCATGATATGAAATCCAGCAATACTATTATTCTTTATTCACAGTGATTTTAGTCTGTTTTGTTTAATTTCAACATAGATGAAGGTATGGACAGCTATTTTGAAGAGAACGAGAGGCCAGCCATTATGCCAGCCATTGTTGACTTCCTCATTGTTTGGTCTTAAAGAACTAAAATGCCTTCGTCATCCTGTTCTGATCAGTTCTATACTATTTTGTTTTGTATGAATTCATTGCATATGAAGATATGGACAACTATTTAGAAGAAAACAAGAGACAATGTGAGACAGTGAACATCTGTGGTTGTCTTGCTTTGCAATCTGTGTCTCTTACATTGTTTTCTTTTTTTTTTTAATTTGAAAGAGAATAAAACAAAAGGGGACAGTACAGAGCAGATCAGAACAGGACAACATAGGCTACACAGTACTTTACATTAAGTCAACTGGACATCAACAGTAGCTAACACCATATCTCTTACTCTGCTATAGTTGAGCATAGTTTCAAATACAATAATATCAAACATAACACAATAGTATAAAGC
>PVJX010050693.1:0-10582 GCA_004027295.1 Dolichotis patagonum | reverse complement strand
TTTTTTTTTTTTTTTTTTTTTTTTTTTCGATTAACCGTGTATCTTGAAGATCTCCAACAAGAACCAGTAGAGGTCTACCTCATCCTTAGGCAGTTTATTTAACTAGTCTCCTAGTAATGGGTATCTAGATTATTTCCAAGCTTTCCTATTCTAGGCAATGCTACGATGAGCACTCAAACAGAATATTAGCAAAAACTCACATAGTGCTTAGTGTTTTTCATGTACACAAAGTCATTTAATTCTTTAGGTAGAAACTATCTTGGCTCTATTTTACAGTTGAAAAAGAGATTTAGTAAGTGAAAGAGATTTAGTAAGAGAGAGAGATTTAGTAAGTGAAAGCATGGACCTGAATTCAAACAGTTTGGTTCTAGCAACTGAGCTCTTCCCAGTCACACTGTTTCCCAGCCCCACTGTGTTTTCCATGAATGACCGCAAAGCCAGGCAGTGCTGTGCAGTTGAAGAGCCTGAGACCAAGGGTGTTTACGCCCATGAGTACCCCGATAGTGGCTGAGTGGCTAAGTCTGCTAATTCCCAGGTTTTCCTCATTCATTGCCCCTTAGTGACATGCCAGTGCCTCAAGAATGTAACCTGCTTGGATTCCTAGGAAGTTCTGGACAGTTTAGATGTGGATGGAGAGTCTACATGTGAGCAGTGATTGGCGTGGGGAGAGGGATTTCAGAGACACAGCGCAACGAATGAGTGTATTTCACAGGGTCTTTCTTACATTCAGATCACGCACTAGTAGATAATGTTGAAACAGACGTTAGCACAGCATATCTTTAATGTAAAAATATACTTTTTGATTGCAAGTTTAGAGATATATATATACCAAATTTTATTTAAAATTACTGTTCATTTTTGGCTGCTACCCTCAAAGAGAAAGTTATTACTCATGAACAGAAAGTCTAGGTTAAAACAGTATTCCAAATTTAAACCAGCGTCACTGCACATTTACCCTGGAGGGACACAGAACCAGCATCCTCTCGCAGCTTGAGAATGACACAGCTGCACTCTATATAGGAAACCAAGTGTGTCCAAAGTGCTGGGCAGCTATTAAGAGTTACAAGCAAAACCACTTTAAAGCACCTCTTTAGTTTAAATAGTTCTAAAATCTCCTTCAGACCCTCAAATTCTTCTCATTCTTGCCCCATTTGGTGTAAATGTCTCCAACTTCAAGGTCAGAGAGCTCTTCAGAACCATCTAGTCCAAGCTTTCACCATCGCAAAGTCTCACATTGCCTGGTGCCTTAGGATCTTCTGATCACTTTGCCTCTTTGCCCCCCCCCAAGCAAGCAGCTACTATGTCCTCATGGTTTTTGTATTTCCATTGCCTAGTTAGGGTGTGACCCACGGCAGGAAATCCACAAACATTTGCCAAATCTTCTCCTGTCCGATGGTGTCCTAAATTTCCCCCATTATTATCCTAGCTATTTCCTGGAAAACCTGAGCGCTTTCAACAGTGGGCAGTCTTAGCGCCGGGGATTTAGCTCAGTGGTGAGTTTGATCCCTGGAACAAAAAAAAACCCCAAAAACAAAAAAACAAAAAAACAAACCAAAACAAAACAGTGGGCAGTCTTGATGGAGACCCAGGCCTCCTGTCTGGCCAGCTAAAAGGACTTGAGTTCAATTTCTTGGTTACGTATGTAAGTTTTCAGCTTATTTATTTATTTATTCACGAGTAAATTCAGGTGTAAAGCCACGCAGCACTGCAGGCACAGAGATGAACAAGGGAGGCAGAGAGCTACAGTCTTGTGTGGATGACACAAACAACAGGGAACATACAAACATACAAACCCTGACAAGTGCACTGACAGCATTGTGATGGAGACTACCAAGAAGACTTAGATTGGGAGAGCAGGAAAGGCATCTCTGAGGAAATGGCTTTTAAACTGAGGTCTAGAGGACGTAAGAGATCCAGCTGCTTGCAGAATCAAGGCACAGGAGCAACATATACGAAAGCACCAACACGAGAAAGAAGTTAGAGCAGGCAGTACTTCTGCTGCCCCTCTTACATCTCCTCGGCCTTCCTATGTTTTCTGCTACAGCTGTGGTGAACAGTTTCCTGCAAGTTCAAATATACCTAAAGCTGCCAGTTCCCTACTGCAAGCACCTATGTGGCTTCCTGCCCTTCTGATAGCACCGAGTACAGTCTGGAAGGCAGGTGTTACTGTAACCCAGGCAACTGTCAGTTATCCAGGACAGGAGCTGATAGACAACTACCCTCACCTCCTACCCTTTATCACTTTTGGGAGCTAACCTGTGTACATCTCAGGAGATCTCAACAGAATACAGCCTCATTACCCAGAATGGCAATCTCAAAAAGTGTAGTCACTGTTTTTTCCCTTTCTTTTCTCTCCTACTCTTTTCATGCCTTCACTTCTTCTGGGTCCCTCCCTTATCTGGACCTATGTCATTTCCAGGAAACGCAACCTAGGACACACATGTTAGAGGAACTGGCAAAAAGTCTGAAAGGGGGTGATCAAGGAGGTCAGTTCAGCAAGATGGGGCAAATTATGGAGTTGGAGGCCCTAACGAGAATGTTATACTCCAGTCTTCTTGGTGGAGACAGAGTAGGCATACACAGCTGGCGACTCTACAGCAGTCCAGACAGCAGAGGACAGAGGTCTGCACTGTGAGGTCAGCAGCGGTGGTGAAAAAAAATGGACAAGTTGAGATATATTATTAAAAGTAGAATGGTCTTCACTTGCTAATGAGTTGCATGAAACATAGACTGGGATCAAGGATCATCTGGCTTAAGCAACTGGGTAAGTGGTGGTAACATTTCATTGAGAATGGAAGGAACAAGACTGGGCAGGAAAATCCAGAGCATAATTTTTGCCTTCATAAAATTTGAGGTGTCTGTGTGATATCCAAATGGAAACATCAAGTACATGTTTAGCTATATGAGTCAGAAATTCAAGGGAGTGGCCAGAATCGTAGCTCTAGAGATCATCTGTGTATATAATGTTTAAACCAAGGCACTGGGCAAGTTTACCTGGAGAGATCAGGTAGCTAGAGCAAAGGAGTGAGGACCTATCACGGAGCTCTCCAGAGCCCCAACATTTGGACATTAGGGAGAGACAGAAAAGGCAGCAGATGAAATTTTTAAAGAACCATAGGAAATATAGTAGGCTGGAGATATGACATGACTCAAGGGAAGTGAATGTTTCAAGGAGGAGAGGTAATGAACTATTTTGAATGCTGCTCAGAGATGGAATAATGTGAGCTATCATCATCTCTCATATATTCATTAGCCTTAAGCCACAAAAGGCACATACCCTCAGGCAAGATGTTCTGACTGCAACAAAACTACTCCTAAATAGACGCAGATGAATTTGAGGCAGTCACTAAATACTGTCTCTGGCTTAGGAAATCTGTTCCACGGAGATGCTTACATCTGAGTTCCCCGAGGGTCTCTACTTTCCTCCCTAATAAGTCTGTACTCCTTTCCATTCCACTGTCCAAGTCATGGAGCTTTTCTAACCCAAGGAAGCAGTTAAGGCGAAGGGCATGTTATTCTTTCCTCGGGGCTTAACCATAATTTAAGAATCTCACCATCTTAGCCCTCTGTCCCGGGTCGTCAGATCGAGGATCGATACAATTACTCAATTTTTAGACCCTCCCTCTTGACTTTCCTTCTGTTTTAATCTCTTCCTTCATGTATGCTCTGGGCTTTCCTTATTTTGCTCGAGTCATATTACAGCCTCGGCACAGTCACTGGGGTCCAGTGTTGACAAACTGTTGCCCTCTGTGCACAGTCACTTGTCAGTGCCAGCCAGGCTGGCCCCCGGAAACGGCGCTGAGCTGCACCATGATGCTCGGGAAGGCGTGCCCTGAAAAACTGCCCTGTGCCCTGCTGCCACAAGAGTTCATTTTCTAGAAACTGTCCTCTCTCTTCAACCCTACAGTTTAGATTAGCTAGGGATAGCTAATCCTCTGTGGCTACATCTGAGGAGTGGGGGGGAAAGTCTTTATTTCATGGCTATTCCTAAGAAGGTAGGAATACACATATAATTAGAGAACTCAAAGGGATTCACATCTTGTAGCCAGATTTTCAGGATCATCAGAGACACTCCCCATCTCCCAAACTGCTGCAAAGTCCTGCCTTGAGTTAGGCCACTTCACCCACAAACAGGCGGACCTCTGCCCAAAACATGGCACTGTCTTCCTCACTTCCGTCACCCAGTCTCCTCCACAAGCCCCGCCACAGGCCTCCCACCACCACTGGCTTTCTTCACGTGACCCAGAAGCTGTCCAGGCCTCTTCCCATCTTCCCATAGTCCCTCCCAAAAGCCATATGCCACGTCCCTTCCTGGAACACTGCCTGCCACCCTCTGTAGACCTTTGTTTTTTCTCTCCATTGGAGGATTTTGGTGTTCATCCATAATTTAGCCTTCAGCTCTATCACGAATTTTAGTCCCTCTCCGCATTAGTCTGTACTCACCATCCAAATAATAAAATTCTATGTAATCTCACTGCCTACCTCCACTCCAGGATGAGACCTTACTACCTCTTACCAGAATGACTTGCATAGCACTTAAAATGGAAGGTTTTGTTTTGGTTTTGTTTTGATGGTACTAAGGGTTAAACCCAGAGCCTCACTCTGAGCTCCATCTTCAGTCTTAGCACTTTTTTCTATTTTTTTTATTTTGAGACAGTCTCACTAAATTAGCCAATCTAAATTCAAATTTGGCATCCTCCTGCCTCAGCCTCCCAAATACAGGGGTTATGGGTGTGTACCACTACGCCAAATTTCAGGTTAAAATTTTTCTTAACTTTCACGCATCTAAAACTCCAGCTCCAACCCCACTGACTTTCCTGGCTTTATCTCCTACCACCATGTGCAGCAGTTTGTGTTTGATTTTGCAGAGCTGGGGATGACTCCAGGGTCTCACACATACCTGGCAGAGCTCTGCCTCGAGCTATACCCTCAACCCCTTCTCCTGCTACATCTATCAACCTAGTCACATGGAGCTCCATGTTCTTTCATGCTATTTCATACTTCTTACATGCCAATACTAGAGTGCACTTCTGTCCTTACTCACCGACCCAATCCTTGTCCGTGTTCTGGACGTCAGCAGAGTGCGAAACCTCCTCAGGAAGCCTTGCCTGGTTTAGATGCTCCTCATCTGTGCCTCCAAAGCATTTTATGCTACCAGTTCTTGGCCTTTTTGGTAAATACTTGTTCACATCAGGAGTAGGAGCCACATCTTTTTTAATATGGTGTACTCAGAGTCAGCATTGTAGCTAGTAAATAATAGTAGTAATAGTACTACTAATAATATATCCCACAAGTATTTGTTAATGATTAATGAATGAGTGTCTGTGATTTCCAGCCTGTTGCCCCTCCTTCTAACTTGGTGTCATAGTCACCTTTTAGAAAAGGTGTCTCATCTCTTCCCTACCCTAAAACCACTGGTGGCTCCACCTGGCAAACAAAATCCGGCCTCTTGAACTCTAGATTCAAGGTCCTTGGCACTCTGAACCATATACAATGCACACCCCAACTCTGCTTTCTGTTTTGTAACAGTGTCCCCTATGCTTCCCAAACTCTACTCAGAATACTCCACCTAGGTTTCTGTAGCTCTGGGCCCCTTCTATCTCTCCGATCAATGTCCAACCCACTCCCCATACCTCAGCTCAAATACCACCTCCTTTATAAAAATATTCCCAGATTTATCCCCTCTGCTTGAGTAATAATTAATCTCTCCTCTATTTTATAACATTCTGATATCTTGTTACAGTTTTCATTGCTTTTTATTAGAGGTAAGGGGTCCCCACTGGGTTGTGAGCTCCTAGATGATAAGACCCCCACCACATCTATGCAAAGTTCATATTCAGTAAACTAACCTTTTGTTAGAAGCAGCTCTGGGTTCCAAACTGGTTCTATCCCAGGCTTGTCTGTTTATAACCTTGGGAAGGTCCCTTAACTTCTATTGGTCTCCCTCACCTCATCTCTAAAATAAGATTAATCATATTAGGGATGCTTGAAAATAAATTATTTATCATTTTGAAAGTGCCTCAAGATCTTTAGAAATTGGCATTTCTATTTTTGTGGCATCTTTCCTGCTAGAGCTTGCAATTTTTTTTTAAAAGAAATGTGCAAAGAAAAGGGAGAGTCTGTTCAAAGAACTGCTCCTCTCAGAACCTGAAATAATTACATCCTGTATTTCAGACAAGGTCATCTTTTAGCCTTTACGGTAAATGATGAAGTCCTGAAGAAACCTGCATTTCCTACCAGTAACTGTAAAGTGATTACAGTATTTATGTCAAATTGTAAAAAGATGAGTAAGAATTCTATCATCCAGAGAGCAGGGATTTCCCTGAGGGAAGAAATAAATGAAGAACATGTTTGAAGCATACCTAAATGTACATGACCTCTACCCAAGTCAGTCTCCTGTTTGCATGTCCTGTAGGGGTCAGTGGTCAGAGACACTGATTTGCGCCATTAGTTTATTTCAAGACACTTAAAGACACATCCAAAGTCAAGGGCAAGGTGAACGAGTTTCTGGGAAGAATAACTCATGTTTCACACACGCTAGCTCACTCAGTCTTCAGTCGTCCCCGGAGATGTGCAGGCCAGGTATTACTAAACCTGCTTGACGGCTGAGGAAATTGCAGTTCAGTGTGGTGATGCAACCCGGCCAAGGCCACTCTGTAATTGGCAAATGGTGGAGCCCGAACTCAAAGTGATCCTTTGACTCAAACTCAGGCCTCCTGTGACTCACTTCAGTACCTCTCAGCCCCGAAGCCCTGGGCACTGGGGCTGCCTGAGAAAGATAAGAACTCAGGGACCCCAGGGAGCTTCCAGTGCAGCTTCAAGCCCCTCTCCCAACACAGTCCCTGAGCTCTTCTAGGCCCTGCTTTCCCCTCCCTGGTGCCTGGGCTCTCTCAAGGCTGAGGTCATCTAGCCTTCCCCCTTTTTCCTCAGTTGGGCCTCTCTCCACTTCTTTCATTCACAGAGTGTTAATGGGGCCAGAACTAACACATCAGCACACGAAAGGCAGTACCTGAAGGAATCTGGACTCTGCAGCGGGCAGCTTTCCTGTTTCTCTGCAGAGAGGACTCAGCACCCAGTTTCTGTCCTTCCTGCAGTCAGAGGGGAGGCTCCTAAAAAACCTCACTCATCCACAATGAGAACTCTTATCTTCGCATCCTCTTTATCCAGCACCTCTCCTCTCTCTCTGTCTCTGTCTCTGTCTCTGTCTCTGTCTCTCCCCTCTTCTTTTCCCTCTGTCCTGCTGTAACTAACCCTCCCTCTCCTCCTCCCTCCTCTCCTCTCCTCTCCTCTCCTCTCTTCTCCTTCTTCTTCCTCTTTCCTCCTCTTTCCTTTTCTTCTCTCTCTCTCTCTCTCTCTCTCTCTCTCTCTCCTTACCTTGACCTTGGATTATGATTCTCTGTGTTCAGTCACATGTTTTCTATCTTCCCTATTGCATCACAGGGAAAATGTTTACTATTGTGATACATTGATAGGAAGCAGTATTTATTGAATACTCTTTGGGTGTCAGGTATAGTGCTAAACACTTTACTCCTGATAGTGTAATAATCCTCACAACAGCTTGGGAAGCAGTTATCCTGAGGTCCATTCAAGTTTTATAGCTGAGGAAATGAAGAAATGGACTAATCATTTGTTCAAGATATCCAATAAACACCAAAACTAGGACAAGAGTGAGAGATTACACTTCTCCACAATCCCCAAATGGTCTAGCAAGCACAATGTTGAATTACAGTAAGACCTAGAAGTGCATTTCAAGGGATGTCATAAGCATTTATTTGATTTAGTAACCTGTTGGGTAATTCGACTTGGAAGACACAGAATAATAACGATAATGATAATTTTTACTGCCAGATCCTGTGCTAAATGCACTGCATACTCAGTCTCTTTCATACTCTCTATTAATCTCTCTCCTCTTCTTCAAGGCAAAACATTTTTTATGTCCTCTCAATTTACTTATTGAAGAAACTGGAATATTCATCTTGTAGAGCTGCCTGTACTCCAGATGTTGTAGATGATATAATTCTCCTACCAATCATTTGATTAATTTTTATGAGATAGGTACTCTATTATCCCCATTTTGCAAGGCAGAAAAAACATGCCTCAGAATGGTGAAATATTGCTTGTGGTAATATAGGAAGGGTTTAAACCCAAACCAGTGACCCCAAGGGCCATGTCCCTACCTTCCAGAACAGACAGCCTCCCATACAGACGTATCCAGCCAGCATCTGCTAAGCGGAAGCCAATCGTTCTGCTATAATTCATTTTACTATTTACCACAGAGACAAAAATTACATTAAATTAAAGGAGAGTGGTACTTAGGTATTTTATGTTCATTTGCAAGTTTTATGAGGACCATAACTAATATCCAATGTTTAACTGCAGAAGTATAGCACACATGACTCTCTAACATGACAAACTTAGATATTTTTCTTTAATAAATTAAAGACATCATTACTTTACCATAGGCGATTTTTATTTACAATATTTAAACTCATAATCTAAAATGTAAAATATATAAATAAAAAATAATGTACATAAAGTAACAGATTCAAAGTGGTTTATGAAAGGAAACCAAGGATATTTATTGTAAATAGACCAACTCTTAAAATTACAAATATAAACAAAAAGCATATTGAATGTTTGAGAGGAAAACGTAGAATATTAAAATAATAAAAGCCAACTACTGTGGTCTTGCCCTCAAATCACTCACTTTTTGAGGTTAATATCTGAGAAATAATCAGTCTCTTCTGCCATATGTGACTACAGGGACAATGTTTGCCCTGCAAGTAGCAAAGATCTGACTAGAGGAGCATCACTCAGGAGCATGCCTGCAGACACCAGAGTGGTGAGAATCTGAGGTGGGAAATAGAGTTGCTAGTGGCAGTTAGGTAAATTCCTTGAATATAAAGCTGGAAGAGAGAGAGAGAGACAGAGAGAGAGAGAGAGAGAGAGAGAGAGAGAGAGAGAGAGAGAGAAAGTGGTTACTTATAAGAAAGAAATGAAAAAATAAACAGTAAAAGATGCAAAGAGATATGGACTTATGTTTTAGGCAAGTTCTGAAAGTTTTGACACTAAAATCAGTTAAGGAAATCACATTCAAGACATATATTTTGACCTATTGCTATGGCTTCAATGCTCCCCCCCCAAAAAAGTTATGTTAAAATTTAACTGTAACAGTCAGCATTGTGACGATGTAAGAGGTAGGACTCTTAAGAATTGAAGAGGCTATGAGGGCGCCACCCTCAGTCCAGGCTGCAGTCAAGGAGTCGCTGAGTTGCAGTTTTCTCTCCCTCACACTTGCTTCCTCACCAGGCAATGCCCTCTGCCAGGTTACAGCGCACCAAGAAGGCCCTCCCAGGTATGAGGGCCACTTTTAGACTTCACAACCTCCAGAGCTGGGGGAAATAAATCTCTGAGCTCTATAAATTACTCAGACTTGGGCATTCTGCTGCAAGTGCAAAAACAGCCCAAGGTATCCATGGAGCATGCATGAAGTGCATGGAGTGGGATATTTCAAAAGCATATAAGACCTCACCGGTCTCAAATATGCCAAGCCAAGGGCGGACAGTGCTACCCCCTGGGCTTCCCAGAGCTGACCCAGGACTTCCTGGCACCTGTCTTCATCTCAGTCGTGACAGCAAACACAGGTTCCAGATGTGCCACTGGCCTTCTGCAAAGTCACTTCTGTCCAGCCCCCCAAGGTCAGCGCTGGGGTCCTCTCAGTAGAGACCTGCATCCTCGGCCCTATGTCTACCTTCCCCCACCTCTCTGCTGGCCAAGAAAGGAAAAAGACCTTGCTGTCCCTGGTACTAAAACCAGGCATAAGTGATCAGTGTTCAGCCAGCCACAGAGCAGATGGAAACAGTTTGACATTGCAATGCAATTGGCACGTATCCAAGTTCAATTCCTTCTGGAGATGCCACATTTTTAAAGTTAACCACAGGCACATCTGTACCATAACCTATGGTGCTTATTATGTTATTTAATGAATGGTGTGTAACACATCATAAACGGTTTTATAGAAAGATCTAATACACAGGCCTACTTTTTTTTTTTCAGTTGTAGGACTGCTCCACAGCCTTCCTTGCTACTCTGCCTTAGGCCAGCACCATAAAACACAGGAGGCTGAGGCAAGCTCCTCTTTTCTCAGGAGCCAAAGGAGACGAGAGGCTCAGCTCCTGAGATACCACCTTGATGGTCTGATTTTAAAACTAGAACTTTCCACACTTTGATGTTTTAGAAATTTTATTATCCTTACTTTTTTTCTCAGGCAACATAATCAACCATAAACTAATTAGGAGACTTTCTATCAAGAGAGAAGAAAAGCAGAGTCCAGTGAAATGAGGCCAAGCAGGAAAGGGAAAGAAGCCCAGGGAAGCTTTTCAGCCAGTGTAAGTGAAGTCTTAGCTCAGAAGCCTCTCTTGAGCCAGAGGAGAAGAATGCTCTCTTTCTCTCTCCTTCATAACCCTAGCCCAATTCACTTTTTAAAATTCTGCAGCTTGGTATGTTTACAGAAATCCACCCAGGCATATGTAGCCGTGTTCCTTTCTTCCAGAATGGTTTTTAATTTATGGTTTCAAAAAAT
>PVJX010050692.1:0-10583 GCA_004027295.1 Dolichotis patagonum | reverse complement strand
CTGTGTTTGCTGCTGGTCTCCACTGTGCCAATTTTAATCTCGCCCACTCCGTTCTTCAGGAGGAAGTCAGAAGGTCCAGCCCGCAGTGGAGGAGATTGCACAAGAGCGTGGAGGCCAGGAGGTGGACATCAGCAAGGGCCATCGAGAAGCGGGCCCTCCCCTCGGGCCAGCACTCATTTCTCTCATGCTTCCCTCACCTCGGAACATGTCATGACAGTGGCACTGGAGGCTGAGGCAGGAAGATTGCTTCAACCTAGGATTTTTGTGGCCTGGTTGAACAATAGTGTGAATGTCCTATCTCAAAAAAAGGGGGGACTTGGTTTGTAACTCAGTGGTAGAGTACTTGCCTATCATGTGCCAGACCCTGGGTTTGATTTTCAGCATTGAAAAAAGATGAATGGAGGGAGGGCAGAAAGAAAGCAGGGAAGAAAGGAGAGGAGGAGGAAGGGCAGGAAGAAAAGGAAGGGAGGAAAAAAAGGAGAAAAAGAAAGGAATGGAATTTTTTTAACTGGGTACACAACCATCCAGAAAAGAATACATTTCCCAGCTTCCCCTGCAGTTAAGTGTGGCCATGTGACTAGGTTCTGGCCAATGGAATGAACAATAGCAGAAGTGTTTCCCCAACAGTGGCCAGAAACCTTTCCCTACCTGTGCTTTTCACTGCCATTTGCCCTCTTATCTTTCATTTTACCAGCTCACAGGTAGGTGCAGCTGTTAGGAATCATGAGGTTAAGGACCACTTTAGGCACGGTGGAGAGGTTTGCTGGAAGGAGTTCGAGTTCTCGAGCACTTTTAGAGCAGAGCCACCAATATGGCTTTGTACCACTTTCCTCTCTGTACCCGGGAGAGAAATAAACTTACATCTCAGCCACTGTTGATTTAAATTTTCCGCCACCAAGAGCCAAACCCTAATCTCACTAAACAACCGTGCTTGTGCAGGTGTGTATATGTGCGTATGTATGTGTGCAAGTACACGCTTGTGTTGTGCCTACGCTGAGAACTGGATTCCAGGCTTGGTGCGCAGGGCATCCCACTGAAGTACATACCCAGCTACCCTAAATCTGACTGAACACAGTGTAGTTTTGGAAACTGGGAAAGGCATTTCACACTTTTCTTCATAAGCCCAGAAAAGCCAAGAATTACTGCCATTGGGAAAAGCCTTTCAAATACACTATGAAACTCCATACATGTTCCCAGGCCTTAACAAAAAAGAAAACACGTCAGCAAAGAGAGATTCCCAGTGAAACTACAGGATTTGTGACATCCAGCTTCCAGGTACTTGCTTCAGGGACAAAGGGTGGAGGGGAGCTGGAGACGGGATGGGGGTACAGTTCTCCCATTTATCCTGTCTCTGGGGAGTACCACCCCTACTCTAAGAGTAACTCAAATGCCCTCTTGAGAGAACCGCAAGCAAGTTAAGGTGGTGTTGGCATTTGTCTGGGCACACACTTAATTCCCCTCGCAGGAAAAACAAACAAGCAAACAAAGAATATTTTAGAATGTGCTTGGTTATCATTAAGCAAGTCCGGTGGAAATGGGTGCTTTGGGACTCAGGTCTACTGTAAGTTAGGTTCAGGAAATTGTTTTATTGTTTGTTTGTTTGTTGTTGTTACTTTTCCTCAAAGACTGTGGCCACTTTGTTTCTCAAAAACCGTGGTCAGTGAGAGGAGTGCAGTATTCTGCTGTGATGCCCACGAGCACTTCTGACGTGTGATCTCAGTGGTAGTGTGTGTTTAGTATGCATGAGATCCTAGGTTCAATCCCCAGCACCAAAAGCAAAACAAATAAAAATAACAAAAAAAAATTTCCACAATTTGTGGGCAGTACAATCAGGATGAGGTTCAAAAGCAGAAGCTGCTACTGCCTGCCTACCCTCTCCGGAACTAAATATTATTGATGGCTTTCCATTACTGTGATAAAATACCAGAGGCAAACAATTTAAAAGGGAAAGGTTTTATTTTGGTTCACTGTTTCTGAGGTCTCAGTCCATGGTTGGCCTGGCTGCTCTTGGCCCTGTGGTGAGGCAGAACTTCATGGTGGAAGAACATGGTGTTGGAATATCACGGCAGTGCGACATCATAGCAGG
Organism: Dolichotis patagonum; assembly: GCA_004027295.1. Lineage (NCBI taxonomy): Eukaryota > Metazoa > Chordata > Mammalia > Rodentia > Caviidae > Dolichotis > Dolichotis patagonum. The sequence goes on along the minus strand of PVJX010050692.1, from coordinate 8,497 downwards.
ACTTGATGATGGTGGGACATCATGGCCATTGGACATCATGGTGGTTGGACATCAGTGATGGGAGGAAGGCTCCGTCCATGGTGGAGGAGGCTGCTTGTCTCCTAGCAGCCCAAAGAAGCAGAGAGAAAGGGGCCAGTGTCTTCATGTTCCCTCAAAGTGCAGCTGCTCAGTGACTTAACTCCTTCCCACCCCCCTCAATTTCACCCCCAGGTGAAACAGTGCCACAGGTTGGTGACCAAGCTTTTAGTACATGGCCTCCAGGGGACATTTAAGATCCAAAACATGACCGTCCCCCACGATACTTCGTTTCATGTCCTCTGGTGTCTAGCGCCAGCCGGATATCTCTGCACCCCTCCCATTGTCCTTGCTTCTCACCGTATGTGATGAGTCAAGCCAGCGACTGCAGGATTTCTTCTTTCACCCTAACAGCCAAGGATAGAGGCTTGCGGCTGCACGGCTGTCTCTGTCTCTGAGCCAGGCAGAAGAAGGGCCACCCCTTCTGTGACTACACATGTGGGGGGAAAGGGGGTGTCAGTCTGAGCCAGTTCCCCCTGCCAGCCTGCATGTCCGCCCTCCCCCAGATATCCGGGTGCTGCTCCCCTGGGCGAAAGCAAAGGAAGGCCAGGGCTGTCTGGGGTAAATCTGTTACAAAAGAAACCACACAGCACATCTCCAAGCCCACGTAACTAAAAGAAGCACGCGCCAATTGCCAGCCCTTCTGTTACGGTCATGGACGATGAGCCTTCCGCTGGACAAGTGACCTGTGTGTACAGACCTCAGAATCCTTCTGATGTTACAAGTCGGCCAGGTAATTCTCAGGGGACCAGGCTACTTGGAGAACTTGACAATGGAATCTATACTCTCCTGAGGGAAAAAAGAGCCGAGTATTTAACTTTCATCAGGGGTGGGTGTTTCTAAGATGGATTTACCATTATATTCCTTCCTGTTCCTCCAGGGTTACCTCTGCCTCGCTTTCAAAGCCACCTGGCCGCTGCCTCGGCCCCTGGGAAACTGCCTTTACTCCTTGCTCACTTTCCCTTTAAGGGAGTGAGTGTTTCACCTGGCAGAGTTCCCAGTGCCCTCTGGACTAATTGGCACAAGGTGAAAACTTTTCAACTTGGAAGAGAAAGAGCCTGTTCACCAGGGAAGGCTCTTCAAGGTAACTGCTCTCTGAGGGTCCTGCCACCGCCTCTGGCAATCTTTGGGGACAAATCCCTCTTGCTGTTAGGAGGAGCTAGAATCCCACAGGCAGGAAAACATAGCTTGAGGCGGACTTTCAAGACCTTTGAAACAGTGACCCATGGAGACAGAGACGAAGAAACGGGGAAAGGTCAGTGCAGGCAAAGGCAGCTGATGTTTCGCTCCAGGGACAAGTGCGACAGCTCTTGTGTTGGCTTCTGTTGCTTTTCTGTCCCCAAGAGCCTCAGCCCTCACAGGGACAGGGCCACTTGTCTGTGGAAGGAATACTTGGGCAAGCTGTCTGGAGGGAAGGGAGGTACCCGTACCAGAGGGCGTGGGTGATAAGGAAAAATGGTGGCTTCTGGGAGCGGAGGCTTCAAGAGGGGGAGGGTGGGGGAGAAGGAGGAAAGATGAGAAGGGAGAAGTCCTCTGTCACCTCCTCCCTCCCTCCTGCCCCGGTGTGAGGAAACCCCAAAGGGTGACAGACAATGAGTGGCAGGGTGAAAATCACGGAAACAAAAAACCGAAGGAGTATTTTCTGTAGCTTCCCTTCCCTGCTCTGATTTGGAACTGGCAGTAAAATTTCCATTGTTCCCTGTTGCCATGGGCATGGGTGACTGTGTCCGGTGCCCCACCACCACCACCAGAAAAAACTGTACGGGTGCTGAGGTCTGTGGCCTGCTGATATTAACAAGAGGGACCCTAGTGGACTGGGAGGGAGGAGGGCCCCAGCAGGGCACCCCGTGCGGTCGCCTCCTAGGCTTGGCAAATGGCAGAAGGAGAGCACAGTGACAGTGGTTTAGGGAGGGGAAGTGGAAGCTAGAAGGGCAGCCCTAAGGGTATGAATTTGGGGCAGTCTGGCTCCAACACTCGTGTCTTAATCATCAGGACAAGTGTGTCCCTTCTCCCACTCTGGACAGAGTCCTAGAAAGGCTGAAATCAGTGACCAAGAGCAGTGGCACCCATTTCTGATAGGAGGAAGGCAGCACGGGGCATCAGAACACGGGCTTTGGAGCGACTCTCAAGTTGGAATCGGAGCTCTAACTCCATGGTCCGCTGTATATGACCTTGGACAACTGGACATTCTCTGCATCTCAATCTCAGCTGCAAAAGCAAGACAATATGAGCACCTTCTTTGTAGGGCTGTTAGGAAGCGTAAACAGAATAACCATACCTTAAGAGTTTCTGAATGGCAGTTATTGTTACTACAGTATTTACTAACAAGGCACACTGCCACGAACAGCCTAATGCTCAGCGGTACTGAGGCTACGCTTGTAACCATCTCTGGATCTACCGAAGCAGTCAGGTCCCGGGGCCAGACATGCTGCAAGGCAGTCCCAGTCTGCCCCTCCCAGCTGTGTGACTCTGGGCAAATTACTTAACCTCTCTGTGGATGACATGTGTAACGCCTTCCTGGCAGGACTGTTGGGAAGAACTAACCTGGAAGTGCGTAAGTCCCATCCACTGGGTGAGCTCATGTGACAATGGGGTGGAACTCCCACCCTGTCCTGCTTTGCCCTCCAGGGCTTCTGAAGCTCTTGGGTCTCTGGGGACACTGTTCAGCCAAGTTCACCTGGAATTTAACTTGGTAGGAATTGTTCCCAGTGTGCTGCCCAGGAGCCAAGTGACCTCACCTTGGTGTCTTGCTGAGTGGCTTGGCTGGGCCGAGATTGGAACCACACCATGTCAGGTCAGCAAAGGGAGTTGTTTTGAGACCTGCCAGGAAACCTAAATTGGCCATAAGGAAACTCATTATGAACCAAAGGCTCCCACTTTCCTTCAGCTTCGGGTAGAGCTCGCTGGGGGTAGCTCCTCCCTCTCCTTCCAGACATTCCCACAGCTTTGGTCACTGAATGCCCCACGGGAAATGATACTGACTCCTGGGGGTAGTGGGGCCAGGCCCCATCCTGGACCCTCCAGAGGCTCCTGTTGCCATCTGGCTGGCTTCTCCTCCAGGTGACATTTAAGAGGACAGTTCCAGGGGAGGCACAGACAAGGCTTCATGCAGATCCCACCACCACAGTGAAGTCTGACAAGTGGGGAGGATGGTGGGGTCGCCATGGCAGTGAGAACAGGGCAGCCAGCCTGGCCTAGCGCTTGCCAAATGCCGGCCCTCTTCCTAGGGCTTTGCAGCTGTTGATCCACTGACTCATCAGCCTCCCCAGCTGGGACTGTTATTCTACTCATTTTCCAGGTGAGGAACTCAAGGCAAAGCAGACCGAAAGATCTTTCCCAAGATGGCACAAGTAGGAAGTGGCTGCGTGAGACCTGAGCTCAGGCAGGCCATGCCGAAGCTCACTCATACCTAACAGGCATCAAACGGAGGAGAAAGCAGTGACCCCAAAGCGCATCCAGGCCATGCGAGCACCTTGCTGTCTGTGTACAGCAGATGGTGACGCAGGCCAGGTGAGACACACTGCATAAGGGGAATCATTTGCGCCTTTGCGCATTAGGTAGTTCTTTTACTCTCAAACGGAGCAGTGATACAGGGGAATGAAACTTCCAACCTACTATGTCCAAGAGTTCATGTTCTCTGAAATCAAAGAATGAATTTTAGGAACAACGGAGGTTAAGAGCAGAATATATTTATTGAGAAAAAGAAAGCTTCTGTCTGAAGAGAGACACGAGGGGTCCCAAGCGGGTTACCCAGGACTCTGTCTTTTCCAGGGACTTTTATAGAGTAAAACCATGGGTTCAAGGGGGTGGGATGGGAACTCACAAGGCAGAAGGGCATGGGTGGGACATAACTATAGTCAGCCAATAAGATTAATAGCTCAGGTAACATTGATTACATTAGGGACAAATAGGAAAGCAAGTCGCATAGGAAGTGGGCATTCTTAGAGCTGTGACCTTTCCCCTAGAGGGATGGGATAGTGACTCCAGGGTGATGGGAACTAATTAGAATATCCGTCTTTAGGATGTAGATGCATTTGTTTGATCCTTTGTCTTGAGGCCTGGCGCACAGCAGGAGGTGTCTGTCTCCCCCACAGTTGCAAGGTATCTGCACTGGCTCCTTTGAGGCCCTAGCCCTGTCTCACTGCCTATAATATTTCTAACTAACTTGGCTGCCTGCAACAGCAGGAAAACCTGGATCAATAAGAATTTGTGTTTGCTATTACAAGGTTGCATCTGTGTTTTTAAATTTAGAATAGTTATTATTTTTAAATGTCCATGAATACTAATCTTTCGGTCGGTACTTATTTCGGTCTAAGATTACACTTTTTTTTTTCTTGGTACTGAGATCCAGCTCATGACCTTGTGCCTGCCAGGCAGCCACTTAGGCTGCTGAGCTAAATCCCTGGTAGATTACACATTTTCAATGCTACTGCCTGAGTTACTTCCAACCACCTTGTAAGTCCCAGTTGATTTCAAACCATCTCCCCACAGCAGCTGACTACAGTTACTGACTTTACCAACTACCAGAGTAGTTGAAGTCTTTAGCAGCAGTGCTGCGAACCACAGGGTTAGGGTTAAATCTCTGATTTATTCATGCCTGTCGTTGTTTCTCTTTTAACCTTATTAAAAATGTGCTAGATGGTTTCTCATGATGGATTTAAGGGTTACACCAGTGAGTGATGAATTGTTTCTAGCTGTTGCCAATCTTGCCTTTTCTTTGAAGACTTTGTATTGTCATAGACTGAGGAATAAAATAATGTCTAACTTAAAAAATAAGCATCCATGGAACCCCAGACAGGAGAGGGACCTTCAAAACCATAACGTATGTGGAAATTATAGACTGCAGTATATGTTCCTGCTAGGGCTTGAGTGGGTCTCCACAAGTCCAAGCTCATTCTTTCCTGGGACAGAGTTGTGAAATGGGACCAAGGGGAAGGAGTTTGGGTTGTAGAGATAGAGCCCTCATAAACAGACTGATGCCCTTCTCCTGTGAGTTCTCACTTTTGCCTGCCCTTCCAGCCACCCCCCAAGTTGGAAGCAGCCCGAGGCCCTCCCCAGAAGCCGAGCAGATGTCGTTCACATGCCCTTAGATTCTTAGCATCCAAAACTATCATTCAGAAAAACCTCCTTTCTCTATAAATTACCTAGTCTCAGGGATTCTGTTATAGTAACAGCAAACAGACTATAAGAGCTTTATTGATGCTGGGCCTAGCATTACATTTTTAAATCACTATGGTTTTTTAAAGAGGCATTTAACTCATTTCCTCTAAAAGATCTCTCCCCTGGGGTACTTTAGAGATACTAATATTTCTGAAAATGAAAGCTTAGACTATTTTTCAGATCATGCCCTCTGATCTTTTTTCTTTGGATCCATGCTGCAGCAAATGATTCTATCTTCTGTCTTCTCAGATACCCTCTATACCATGGCTATGAGGTCTTTCTGAAGCAGGTGGGGCAGGAGGTAGGGAACAAGAGAGAGGCGAGCATAGAGGACTTTCCACTTTCTTATGGGGAATTAATTACCAAGGTGGGGGCAGATCGCAGGAGGAACAGGTCTGGACCTATTAGATGTCAGATGTCTGAGTTTATTAAAAGGATGATACTGTGCAGTGGCTCGGCCCCCTGATGGTGCAATCAAGTCCAAAGCAAACAAGAGAAACAGTTTATCCAATTGCTTTAACATTATTCCACCTGTATTTAAACAATTTAATAAAGCTTGAGTTCCTTTTTTATTGAACTATTAAGGACCTAACAAATCAGGTGTAGTTTTGAGTTGTACTCTGTTTCATTTCATGGGTGGTGATATGTGCTGTAGTGGTATTTGGTGGCTTGGGGGAGGCTCCCATCAAGCTGATGGGAGAAGCCATCATGAATGTCAAAAGTCTTCTCTAGCTGTAATAGACAATGTATCAGCTCCTTTGCAGTCATGCTTGCTGTGGAGGGGATGGCTGGTGTGCAGATGATGGTTATTTTTTTAAAATTTAAAAATTTTTTTTTATTTTAACAAGGACTCCTAGTGTAGGAGCTGAAGCTAAAGCCCTTTTTTTTTTTTTTTGGTACCAGGGATCGAACTCATGACTGTAGTCTTAAAAGGCAGGCACTTATGCCACTGAGCTAAATCCCCAGCCCCCCTTTTTTATTTTAAAGGAGGTAATATTAAACACAACAAAACAGAACGGGACATAAGAAAGCATAAATTTCAAAGCTAGACAACAAGAGATCTTCACTATCTGTCATATTGTCTCTTGTTTTCTTCCAAATGGTTGTCCTTATCTTTGCATATGGAGAGCTCATACTAAATAACACAGCCAATCTTTTCACAAGATGTGTAGTTCACTGGCTCCCACTTGCTAAGGGTGGGGGGACACGACGACACAGGATGGAGAACAGAACGACATGAGATGTTTGAGTGGTAGGCTCACAGCCGCCCCCCAGAGAGGGGAGGAGCTCCTTGTTCTCCCGGCACCCCGAGTCAACCACATGGTGCAGGTCCCGAGGCACCAGGGTCTCTCTCCTGTGGGCTGCCCCAAAGTCTGCCACACTCACCTGCTATTTCTTTCTGATGAATTGACCATTACATTTCCAAAACTCTGAAATGGCCAACAGACCACAAAAAGAATTCTCTTTAGGCTCCTGTTTGAAACCAGCAGCTACAGCAATCTGCTGGCCTTGCTTCAGGGCCATGATGGTTATCTTTTATCTAGCATCTGCTATGTGCTGGGAATTCTGTTGCATACTCTATAAACATTGCTTCCTACCTCCTACATTATATTTGTCATGCATTTGATGTGTGAGGAAAGCACGGCTCAGAGAAGCTAAATAACTTGTGTGGAACTGCAGAACCAGCAAGGTGTGGGCTCTGCATTTGGACCCAAGTACTGGGCTGACTAGGAGGCTTGGGTTCCTGGGAAGTCAGGGTTGTCTTCAGGTGTAGAATGGGTTCTTCCAGCCAGGTGGGGAAGGGGTGTCTTCAGGAGGTATTTAGGCTACAAGGGCTATGGCCTCATGAATGCGCTGATGCCACTGTTACAAGGGCTGATGGGAACGGCTTCTCCCTCTCCTGCTGTTCTACTGTGTGAAGATTCAGCGCAAGAACCCTTATCAGATACTGGAACCTTGATCCCAGACTTCCTAGGAACCAGAACTGAATACATTTCTATCCTTTATAAGCTACCCATCCTCAGGTATTCTGTTATAGCAGCATAAGGCAGACTAAGACATGCTGTCACTTTTGTTCTATTTGTTAGAAGTGAGTCAGAAAAGCCTGCACTATTTCCAGCATTTACAAGGAGAGCATGCCTATTAGGGGTGGGGATCCTTGGTGACACATATTCCAATAAATACCAGTGGTGACAATAATAAGGCCAGCTGCAATGTGTGAATACTTTCTCTGACTCAGGTGTGGCATGAGCCCCCCATGGTACTTTCCCTGACTCCTCTGTTCACTCAAGTTCACCAGGCATCCAGCACTGTGGGCTGCCAGGGACAGAGTGACAAATGAGGTGCACTTCTTGTTTTGGAGATGCTCATGTCCAGCGGTGTGATTTGTTCAAATTTTATAAAAGAGGAAAAGAAAGACCATAAGCTGGCCAGTGGGACTTCAAATCAATTTTTTAAAGACAGCATGCTTCTCGAATCCACAAGACTGACATCTCTAGGCACCAAAGGGTCATTCTTCAATGCCTCCTATAAGAACCACCGGGAGGAGGAGGGAACAAGTCACAGAGGAGATGAACAGCATAATTCTATTGATAGAAATGTTGAACATAGGATCTGAACTATCACACATATTTTTTTTTTTTTTTGGTACCGGGGATCGAACTCATGACCTCGCGCTTGCCAGGCAGGCGCTTAAGCCACTGAGCTAAATCCCCGGCGAACATAGGATCTGGCTGAGTGGGGCATATGTAGTGGAAATGACAAAGGAAAAAAAAGCAAGACTGGATGTGGGGGTGCAGGGCTGTGACCCCAAATACTTGGGAAACCAAGGCAGGAAGATTGCAAGTTCAAGGCCAGCCTGGGCAACTGGGTGAGATCTCATCTCAGAACAGAAAATGGGGCTGGGCATGGTGGCACACACCTGAAATCCCAGCACTAAGGAGGCTGAGGCAGGAGGCTCCTTGTGAGTTCGAGACCAGCCTGGGCTACAAGGTGAGGCCAAGGTCAGCCGGAACTGCATAGTGAGACCCTGTCTCAAAAAGACAAAAAAAAAAAAAAAAAAAAAAAATGGACTGGGGATCTGGATTCACTTTCTGGTTTAATAAATAAGTAAATAAGATTGAGAATGTAGCTCAGTGCAAAGGGCCTAGGTTCAATCTCCAGTAACATAAACACACGGAAGGAAGGAAGGAAGGAAGGAAGGAAGGAAGGAAGGAAGGAAAGAAGGAAGGAAAGAAGGAAGGAAAGAAGGAAGGAAAGAAGG
>PVJX010050691.1:0-10583 GCA_004027295.1 Dolichotis patagonum | reverse complement strand
TAATAATTTCTGTGAATAGCCTTTGTAATTCCTCTGATTTGATTCCTGCTTCTTCATTCACATACTTTATTCTTAAGTTATAGATCCTCTTGTCATCTTCCAGTCTTTGTATCTTTACTGCCTGCTCCCTTGTTATTTTTCAGAGATCTTCCCTTTCATGACCCCACATTGCAAGCCTGTGTTCAATTTTTGATAGTCTATCTTTGGCTTGTTTCAAGCAGTTTTGCCAGCTTTCTATGGAGCCTTTAGTTTCCTGATAATCTCTTTGAATCTGTTTCATGAATTCTAGGTTTTTCCTGAATTCTTCATTAAATTTTTCTCTCCATTTGTGTTCCTCCATTCTTCTGTCTGTATCTTCTTGAGAGGTGCCCAGCCCTTCTTTTATTAATCTACTTATCTCTTGTTTAATTTGAATTAATATTTCAGTTTTGGTCCCGCTTACGAGATCCTGAAGATATCTCTTTATGTCCGCTAACGCTGTGTTTGATGTTGCATTTTTGCTGCCCTCAATCTCTTTTGTATTTATCTCTCCTAGATCAATGTTCTCAGGGTTGGGGGCTGGGAGTATTTTCTTATTTCTCCCTTTCATCATGTTTTTGGTTCTTTCCATACAAGTGTACAGTGTAATTCCCAGACCCTTTTCTTGTTGTTTAAGTCTCCTCTAGAGGGCGCAGGCTAGGAGCTTTAGCCCTCTTCAATAGGTTATCAGAGATTAGAGTTCACCCAGGGGCAGTGTGCACTAGCTCCTCCCTTCTGGGCCAGTAAACCTTTGCAGGCCTTCACTGCATCAGTGTGCAATGATCTCAGGGGTGCGGCCTAGTCCAAGCAGATTCCACTAATCCGCTCAGCGAGGGAGCAACCAGCTGAAGCCACAGAGTTAGGGCTGTCCTGCCCAAATCCAACATGTCATCCAGTCGGTTTCCCCTTTCCTATGGGAGGGTCTTATTCCCATCACTCACTGCGTCCCCGAGAACTGCTGGGCTCCCCGACCTCCAATTTCAGCACAGCTACGGTGGGAATTCACGGTGCCTCTGGGTGGGTCGTGTGCAGGGCTGGTCCGGGCAAGCTGCACGCAGGGCTGTTCAGCTCCGCACTCCAGCAGCTCAAGCCAGTCACTTCGGCACGGATCGCTTGTTCAGGTCGGGCAGGGATTCAGGTGGCTCGAGGAGGGCGTCGTGCTCGCTGATCTTATCTTCACTAATAGTAGCCCCAGGACCTCATATTCGAGTGGTCTTTTGCACTTTAGTTTCTTTGTGGGTTGTGAGAGTCCATCTCTCTCTGTTTGGGTCTCTCCAAGGTGTTTTATTCTGGCATTTGAGCTGTCTCTCTCAGAGAGGGTCTCTCTCCTGCTACCTACCAGTCCGCCATCTTGTCTCTAATGCATACTGTATTTTTCAATGTAGAGATTTTTATGTCCTTTTTTAGATTGATGCCTAAGAATTTCATTTTTCAAAGCTCTTGTGAAAGGCATTGTTTTCTTAATTTTTCACTCAGTGCATTTTTTTTAATGTATAGAAATGGTATTGATTTTTGAGTGTCAACTTTGTATCCACAAACCAGAATGTATGGGACACAATAAAAATAATCCTAACAAGGAAATTTATAGTGATAAATTCTTATATCAGAAAAACAGAATGAACTCAAACCAACAACATAATGCTGAACATCAAACTTCCCAAAAAAGAAGAACAAGCCATACCCAGAGCTTTTATGAGAGAGGAAATTATAAATATCAGAACAAAAATTAATGCAATTGTGACTAAGAAAACAATACAAAGAATCAATGAATTGAAGATTGTGTTTGAAAGATTAAATAACATTGATAAACTCTCGCTAACTATATTAGAAAAAAGAAAGAAAAGACTCAAATTCATACAGTTAGGAATGAAAGGGGTGAAATCACAATGGATCCTGTGGAAATCCAGAAGATCACCGATACCTACTTTGAGAATTTGTATTCTAATAAATGGAAGACACAGAAGACATAGATACACTTCCATATGCATATGAATTGTGAAAATTAAATCAAGAAGATATAAATATTCTAAATAACTTGATATCAGTCAATGAATTTGAAAATGTAATTAAAAACTTACCAACAAAGAAAAGTCCAGGCCCTGGTGAAATCACTGCTGAATTCTACATGAAATTTAGAGAAAATCTAATGTCACTACTGATTAAACTCTTTAATGAAATTGAAAGGGAAGCAATACTCCCAAACTCAATCCTGGAAGCAAGTTTTACCCTGATATCAAAACCAGAGAATGATCCTACCAAAAAAAAAAAAACTACAGGCCAGTTTCCCTAGCGATCCTTCATAAGATCCTGGAAAATATAATGCAGCAAATAATCAAGAGTATTATGCATTATGATCAAGTGGGATTCACCCCAGAAATGCAGGGATGGTTCAACACATGCAAATCAGTAAATATAATACAACATGTCAACAGAGCCAAGCACAAAAGCACATGACCATCTCAATAAATGCATAAAGAGCTTTTGACAGTCTGACACCTGTTCACGATAAAAACCCTATAGCAAACTGTAATAGATGGTCTTTACCTCAGTTTGATAAAAGCCATCTATGACAAACCAACAACCAACATCATATTGAATGGTCAAAAACTGAAAGATTTCACTGTAAATTCAGGAATAAGGTAAAGATGTCCACTGTCAACAGTGCAATATTGTTATAGAAACATTAGCCAGAAGAATTAGATTGGAGAAAGAAATAAATGAAATAAGGATAGGAAAAGAAGAAGTCAAATTAACATTATTTGTGGATGACATGATATGCTACATGAAGACCCCAAAAGACTTGTAGGTTTAATAACCAAGTTCAGAAGCACAGCTGTACTTTCACTTGAGCTTGTGAAAAAAACATGAATTAAAGCAAGAAAAGCAAGAAGATAACAAGATGCATCATATGTATATGTATATGTGTATGTATCTGTGTATGTATATGTGTATGTATATGTATATGTGTATGTATCTGTGCATGTAATATGTATATAAAATAGTTAAGATAGCTATACTGCTGATTTCTCTGAGTTCGCTGAAGAGACAGATTTGTGCTGGTATTGTTTGGGCAATTGAATGCAGATGTCTTGTGCTCTGGGTGAATGATTTGGGGATGACAGTGTGCAACATATGTGTGACTGTTGCCACCAATTAAAAGTGCTTTGAAATTTTTATTTTGTTGTACTTTTTTTCTATTTGAAATAAAATGGACTTGAAAAAAGATAGCATTAAATAAAAAACTGGGTAGCACAAAAATTAGATGTTGGGTTTCTATGATTCTCCCATTTATCTGGAGCTGAAGAACAGGCAAGCTCAGCCACAGTGTCAGAAACGGCGTCATGAGCACTGGCATCCGGGTTCCTGTCCTCCCGAGCAGACCACTGCAGCTCCTCTTCCATTCCCTGCCAGCCATGGCGACTCTCATCGGCTGTTCTCGGGTTCCTCATCGCTTCTGCTCTGTGGCTGCACTAGTGCCAGAGCCATGGTGGCCCCAGCAAGAGGAAGCCTTCCTGCTTCTTGCTTTCCCTTCTCTTTCTGATGGAGCATTAATCCAGTGGCACCTACAACGGAGCACAACAGCCAACAGGTACAAGCTCTGTCTTGGATTTTATTGTCAGAACAGGGTTCTGATTTCCAAAATCAGAAAACTGATGTGTACCAGAGTTAAGTACAGGGTAGAGAGGACAGCTGTGTGCACAAGGTGGGTCTTCGTGCTGACCTGGGAAGGTGGAGATAAGCTTAGGATGAAAAAGCACAGGCTGACTCAGGAAACTGAGCTCAGTTATACCAGGCGGGATACTTCGCATGGAGCAAACTGCCCCATTGTCCTGATGGGAGGGAGAAAACTTGCTTGTTCGTGTGTGTTTACTTGTGCAGTCCTGGTTACAGTTCCCTGTGATCAGGGACCCTTCCGTTAATGTAGACAGTGTGTAAGGGGCACCACTGACCCTACTTAACCTAGAAAGCAGAAACTGATACTGTTTCAGGGGCTTAGGTCCATAGCTTATTGGCTGCATGACTTTGGGCTTGTGGTACTGCTACAGCAAAATCACTCAGATGATATTGGAGATTTGGATTTGGAGGCAGGTTTGTTTTACATCAATGGCACTGGTAGGGATCATTCCTACAATATCAGCCCTGATCCTGGTTCTCTGGGGCTTATATGGGACAAGCAAGCAGGGAGTAGAGAGGCAGAATGGCTTGTCAGCTGGGGACTGGTTTGTACAATGTACATCACAGTGACCCGCTACGCATCACAGTGATGGCCGTTTCTAAGGGAGAGGACTAGTTGAAACTGGAACCGGAGCTGCTACCTGGGGTGAGGGAATTCTGGTGGGTGGGGGGACCTCCTGCTATAGCCTTGCAGCCCTGGTGGGGAGGCCCTCAGGGTACCCAGCTGCTCACCTCTTCAGCCCAGAAACAGGAGAACAGTTGGAGCTCGGGCCCTGATCAGTCTCCAGCGCAGCTCCGGTGACCTGACCTTCCCCGCTTACCCGCCCCCACAGGTCCCCATCTCCTGCTTCACCACGATCTGCCAGTCAAGCAGCTACACAGGGGCCTTCAGCAGCAAGCGGGAGTCAAACCACGTCTCTTGGGATGAGACGGTGACCTGATAACCAGTTGAAGTTTTCTACCTGTGTCCTTGTCCTTCCCTCTCTTTAGCCAACCCTACAACCTGGGACAGTGACTTGAAATGAGGCCCATTGATGACATCACAATGGGCATCCAAGCATTCAAGTGAAAAGGAGTGTCACGGGCCTCTCTCTAAACTGGAAAATGGAAAGCATAGGGCTTACTCCGGAAGCTGTGCCGAAACAGAGCGAAGCCGTTAAATACGGAGCGCTGGGTCACACAGTCTATTGGGAAACTGAAGGAAGGACAAGTTTTCAAAAGAAACTGCAAGTGCTCCTGCAGAGACGCCACAGACCCTGAGGGGCCGAGCAGCCTTGCTGTGAGGCGGTGCGGTGAAATGACTCGGAGAGGAGGTCAAGTCAGCTGCAGCATATAACCCTGGGCCGGACCCAGAGAAAGGCTCTAATGCTTCCCACTTCCGTGACAGCCGCAAATGACAAGGGAGCTGCTGACCAGCAGTGGGACGCGCTCAGAGGCTGGATCTCGAGGTTTGGGAACATGGTCCTATGCACAGCGTGGGTGTGCAAGGTGGAACAGACCTCCTGATGGAGGATGTGAGGTGAGGACGCAGAAGGTCCGCAAGAGCCAGCCAGCAGGAGCGGCTAGGTGAACAAGTTTCCAGTGTCTCCTAAGCAGCCTTCTGCTGGAAGGAGATGCTCGGCAGGAGTTTCATAGCTGGAGAAGAGAAGCTGGTTCCGGCTTCAAGCTTCATTCCCTTCGCAGGCTAACGCTCTTGGTGATTTTAACTTAGTCGGTGCTCATCCACTATCCAGAAGCTGTGAGCTCTGCTATATCCACCAGCCCTATGTCCTGTAAGTGGAACAAAACAGAAGCCTGATGACAGCTCAGGGGAGATTAAAGACAACAAGCTCACTGCTAAAACTTACTCCAAAAATTCTGTCAAATTACCACTGCTCATAGACAGTGCGCTTGGTTACTCTAGCGCTCTGATGAATATGCACAGCAGAATTAATATTGTGCCCATGCCTAATGTGTTAGCCAGCTGTCCATTAGCATAATGAAATAATTACCCGAGGCAGCTAAGTTTAAAAGATGAAGTATTTGGCTGCAGCAACATGGCAGAGCAACATGGAATAGCAGGGGCAAGGGACAGAGCAAACCCGCCCTCCCAGGACCAGGAAGGAGGTGACTCTCCAGGGTCCACATCCTTTTCCACGCCACATGGCTGGCACCCCAAGGGTCCCACAGAACTCTACCTTCTGAGGACCCACAGCATCTCCTATGAATACCACTCTGGGGCCAGGTCTTTGACATGTGACCCTTAGTGAAGACGCCATCCACTACCATGCCATGGTGCAGCTAAGATAATGTCCACGCTTCAGGCTCCAGACAAAGGAATCTACCAACTCCACAAAAGGAGTTTTTTGTGGTTTGATTTCAGGCCTTATTATTTAAGGTGCTGTAAAACAATAGCTGCCATTGTTAGAGCTCCCTCTGATGGATCTAGACAAGGTGAATTGGAAATGTCTGCAAAGAATGTACCATCTTGGTGCCACTGGAGTACCTGTGGTTCATAGAAGATACTCACATTATTACACTCACAAGGCTTTAGGAGAAGTTCTGACTCTCAGAGTGACTTTGAGGGTGTTTTAGTGAAACTTCCACCCTTGTGACAAAATACCTGCCATGAATTAACACAAAGATGTATTTGGCTACAGTTTCAGGGCTTCAGTTCTTGGTCAGCTACGTCTGTTACCGTGGTCTGGTGTCAGGTGAATGTCATGGAGGAAGGTGAAGTGGAGTAAAGCTGTCCACCTCACAGCAGCCAGAAAGCAGGGAGGAAGGGGTTGGTGACAGGAGGTGCCCAAAGGTCAAACCTCCACGACCAGCTCCAGCCCACTAGGGGGCAGCTCCTGTTTCCACCGCCTCCCCAAAACACCATCAGATCTGATCCCCTCAGAGGATTACTCCTGAAGTAACTAAATCCTGACCCAGTGGTCATCCCAGGGCTTAGCAGCAGCAGGCCTTGTACCCAGAGAGCCTTTTGGAGGAACAAAGCATTGCAAAGGCACTTCCTGAAGAAGTGACAAAGATAAGGTGACAACAGGGAAATCTAGAACCAACAGTGGAGCCTGATTTTAGAATTTTAATGACTAAGGAGCTCCTCCTGTGGATTAGAAAAGAATGGAATTTATTCCTGGTGAAGATGTTGTGAAGAAAGTTGAAATGACAACAAAAGATGTAGAAATTTACATAAATTTAGCTGATGAAGAAGTGGCAAGTTTCGAGAGCGCCAACTCACTGTGAAAGAAATTCCACTGTTGGCGCGGTGTTATTGAATAGGAAACCTTTCCTGAAAGGACACGACAGTCTCCACAGTGAAGTTTGCTGTCATTTTAAGAATCCATCACAGTTAACCACATCTTCTGAAATCACTCTGATTAGTCAGCAGTCACAAACAACAAGGTAAGAACCACAGCAGCAAAAATATTAGACTTCACTGAGGGGCCAGCATATTTGGAAATAAGGTAACGTTTAATGATGGCACATGCCTTTCATTTACAATGTCATCCAGCAATAGATCGCAATATAATGGGGTCTGGGGTAAGTGTGAAAAGCCAGCTGACTCACTTTTCTGCAGTGTTTACTTTTGTTCAGTAGTGGAACTGAGCCCACACTATCCGTGTGCTGTGTCTGCTGGGCTCTTCATGATCCTGGCAGAACCGGAAGGGTTGCAGAAAAACAATCCCAGTCCTGCACACGTGATTCAAAAATACAGGAAGGAGAAAGTGGTGCTCAGGTTAACTCTAAGGCAAACACGGTACTCACTCCAAAGCCAGCTGAGCAAAGCACAAGACAGGAAAACTGAAGACTGACGTCCCTCAGGAATACGCCTTAGTGTTTGGGAAGGGAATGCAGCAGACGCCAAATTAATAAAACGTAAAGACCCTGGCTCTGTACCAGTTGAATGGAACAGCAGTCACAGCCCTCCACCACAGCCTCATAAAGACACGTACAGAACGCGTATTCCAAAAGCCCGTCATGCATAACTTCATGTGGAGGAGACCTGACAACAGGAAAAAGAAGAAAGAGATAAAACACAGCAAAACAAAACAGAAAGGCATCAACATGATGAGAGTTTGCAGAGGTAGGCTCACCCAGTGAGGTAGAACAGCTGTCCCGTGGGACTCACTTATCAAAAGGAGGGATGAGGTAGAAGCCAAAACTGAGATGGGACTAGCGAAAGTGAGGCTGGGAGGAAATATACAGGTGTGGAGACTGAGGCCAGTGTTTTCCGTTAGAGTCCTCCTGAGCAGTCCCTCTGCAAAGTTCAGTATTGTTAAGAGTTCAGAGAGACAAATTAAGCTACTGAATTATAAAAGCCAAGTAACTGTTCAGCTTTCATTGACAAAGAATAGCTAAATCAAGGTAAACATTCAAATAATAATAACAATTAAAAGTGCTCTGTAGATTAAGTTTTATATATTCTCATTTTTCACATTTTATCAAAAGGAAATGGCCATAGATCCCATAAAAGTTTAAATAAATTAAATGCAGTAATACACTGAACTAAAACTGAACCTGTCAGGCAAAAGGCAAACTTGAAGAAAACTTGAGGCGAAGAGAAAGCTGTAACACAGTCTCAGCGGACTGAAGAATAAACTATGGGCCAAGTGGGCAGTGCTAGCAGCTCACACCAGACAGAGACTGTGCGCGCGACTTGTAAAGGCTGGCGGCATCTAATGGTAGCAGCCAGAGAAACTCCGGGGTGTGGACACGGCCCTGCTCCTGCTGAACCTCCATGTGGGGGTGCAGTGCAGGGGATGCTCAGGTACAGCAGAACTTCACCTCCCCAGAGCCCGCGGTGAGGCCGGAAGCCCCAGTGGTTTCCAGAGCTCCCGCTGTCGCTGCTCCAGTGTGGCAGCGTGTGTCTCACCAGGTCATCTGTGCTGTGTCCAACCAGGTCGTCTGTCCACTCCCAGCACCAAAAGGGTCAGGGATGCTGTGGAATCCACTGAGGACCCGGGTCCAGGTGACAGGACACCAATGAGGCTGCATCCCAGCCCAGCACCTGCAGTCCCCTGCAGTCCACAGCAGCCCATTGAATGCCCACGCCCACCTTCCCCACATACGCTGCATAATCCCTCTATGAACAATCGAATCCGTTAGCCATTTATCAAGCACTCTGCAGCCCTGTCTCAGCTGTGGGCAGAGGCGGTGAAGAAAGCAGAGAAGGTCCGACACCCAGGCCTGGCAGAACCAGGGAAGGGACAGTTAGAGTCCAGCTCCTCCAGCTCTCACCTGACTCTCACCTCTCACACCTCGCTCCGATGGCGCGTGTACACGTGACTCTTCCACAAGGAAATCTCAGGCATTCTCCGTGCAAACACCTCGTCCTTCTTCACCTCCACCTCTACTGAGTCCTTTGAAACCCTCCTTAGGCTCAGCTGTGTCCTCCTACCATGAGCTCTTGGTCACTCCCGGAGGAAAATGCCCTAACCCACGTCTTCAACTTTACCGGAGCCAGATATTCTGTAACTGTGCCACCAAACACAGCTTTGGTATGAAATGGGGCCCTTATTTCAAGTGGCCTATTGAAAGAATTTTTGTAATTAGGTGGAAAATTAGTTAACAAAAAATCCATGCATTCCAGGCAAATATCAAAAATCACCACCTGGAAATTCCTTTTTGAACATATTTAAAATTTTTTGAATATTCTCATCAAAATAAGAAGCTAATTACAGAGGAGTAAAAACAAGATCAGTTTCAGATATTCATTTGCCACAGTAAATATCATTAAATCCAGATGCAATCAACAGGAAAGAATGTTTTCTAGGAGATCTATACATATCCAAATCATTAGCATATGAAAACCATAGGAAGATATTCAAATTTTGTAACTTATAGGTATGACAACCATACTTCGTTCTCCAAAGTGTGGTAAGACATATTGTTTTAAATAATTATGAAATAGTGAGTTCTTTATCCCTAATACTTTTGAGCATAATTTGAATAATCACTTTTGAATAAGAGTTGGAGAAGTTATTGAGTCTTCAGTTATATAAAATTTAGTTTGTTTTCCAAACCTGATGTTCACATTTAGTGAATTATTGTTTAAGAACTGACTCTGAAAATAAAATTTATTAACAGGTACTTTCTTTTAATATTAGCTCTATGTTGGAAATCCATGGCACGTTTAGAATAGAATTATCACTATCAATCAGCAGTGCAGGAAAGACATATTATGTTCACCAAGCACAAAGACAGAAGGTGAAAAGTGCCATTAGGGTCTCTTTTTGGAAAATACTTTATGTTCTCACTCACGACTTGTAATTTTAAAATTCTGTAGAGAAGCCATCACATTTATTTCTAACATTGTAGGATAAAACATCTTAGTGCTACTAAAATTAAAATGGCACTGGAAAATAAAGGCACTTTGCATTCATTAATTGGCAGCATGTAATGAATAACTATTAATCAGAATTTATATCTCATACCACCTAGCACTTATGGAAAATATTCAGATGCATTTTAAATAGATGAATAAATGACATTTTATTTTATAAATTATACCCAGTAGTTGTTTGTGAAAAAAGAAATATTCTAATTTTACCATTGAAACATTTGGTACTGTGCAAAAATGTCATAAATCAAAAAAAAATCAGATAACCATGTGGTCAAGTTAACACCACCTTTTGGCATTGAATTTTAACTTCTATTCTCTTGAGTACTTAGGCAATGCCCTAAAATGATTCTCCTGGATCAAGAACAAGTCCTGGATGATTTGAGTAACCTGAGATTCATCAGAGAAAACAGTTCAACCATAGCTCAGCAGCTGAGACCTGGGGTGGGTTCCAGCTCCATAACCCTATGTCACTGGGTCAGCTCCAAAAACCCTACCCCTGAGTCGGCACCCCATCCCCCAGGCAGCACCCCTCCCCAGGCAGAACCCCTCCCCCAGGCAGCAC
>PVJX010050690.1:0-10574 GCA_004027295.1 Dolichotis patagonum | reverse complement strand
CTCTATATGTACACCTATCCTTTCTATATTAAAGGGAAAAACAAATCAAAACAAGACAAAACAAATTCTTAGAAAAACATGAAATGAAAAAGACATATAAAACAAAAATACTAGGTGATCTACAGTAGTTACTGATGTCTCTTGTTATTTTCAATATAATTGCCCATATCTTCAGGCATAGTATAATTGAACAGAGAAGTACATAGCAATATTAATAAAAACAAAACATTGGAGACATTATAGGACTTCAAAAGCAGTTAATAATCAAACCAGAATGAGTGTCATAGTGAATCTTGTCATCTTCAGAGTAGTTGCCTATACTCTCAGATTTGATACTATCAAGCATACAAGATTCAAATAAAATCAGTCATGACAAAGCAGCAATCTAACAAACCAGATTCAAATAAGATCAGTCATAGTAAGACAGTGTAAGTAATACAGGGCTTCAGATTAATTTAAAAGGAAATTAAGAAAGTTACCATAGTATATCCTGCTATTTTTTGAATAGCTGTCTGTTCCCTCAAATGTAGTACTAGTAGACAGACTGGAACAGACTAAAATCAAACTAAACAGAGTGATAAGAATAATGTGGATTTTAAATCCTGATACACTATTAACAATGTCTTCTGCCTTCCTTTTTTAGACAATTCCTCCCCTTTCACTTTCACAGGGTGCTTTGTACATTTTGGGTCCCACAAACTCCTTTAGTTTTTTGATTAAGGGGGCAACTCACTATCTACCTAAGTGGTTCTGAACCTTTTTACCCCTGAGCTTGATCTTGAGTTGTGTTCATTTACCTACAAAAGCCTCAAGGTTTTCCTTCCTTATTGCTGACTAGTTCTTAACTGCGCAAAAGTGTCATGTCTTTCCAACCTATCTTCAGCTCCTGGACAAGCTGTCCCTGTTGCTCTCTGGTTCCATCACACAGAGCATTGTTTTCTCATATTTAGCTTTCACTTCATAAACACTCTTTCAGGTTGATTATATTTCCTATAAAGAGTATCTCGATGGACCCTATCTCCTGATCTACTTTGTCCATGTTTCTTTTTGTTAGTGTAGCAAGGCCATCTGTGTTAAAGATTTTAACCAATCTTCTCTGTCTCATCTCTGCTATGCTATTTTTTTGCCATTGGTTGTCTACTTTTCTCCTTCATTCCACTGTCTGCCTCATTCATTGAGGCCTCTCTGCCACTGTTCCTGGAATCCTGGTGATTTTTTTTCTCTCTCTCTAGGATGTCCTTCAGTATTTTCTTGTAGTGTTCGATTGGTGGTCACAACCCCCCACCCCCGCCAAGCTCCTCTTTGTCATGGAAGCACCTTGTTTCTCCATTAATTTTGAGAGAGTTTTGCAGGGTAAATCAATCTGGGTTGGAGGTTATCTTCTTTCAGGGCTTGGAATACTTTGCTCCAAGCTTTTCTTGATTTGATGGTTTGTGTCAAGAAGTCCATCATGATTTTGATGGGTTTTCCTTTATAGGTGATCTGTTTCTTTTCTCTGATAGCTTTTAATAATCTGTTCTTGTGATGGATTTCTGGGATCTTGACAATTATATGTCTGGGTGTAGATCTGTTTTGGTTGTACCTGGCTAGATTTCTGTATACCTCATATATCTGAATATCATTTCCTTTTCCTATGCTTGGAAAGTTTTCCTTATTTATTTCTGTGAATAGCCTTTGTATTTCATTTGTGTTTACCCCTGCTTCTTCACTTACATTTTCTATTCCTATGTTATAGATCCTCTTGTCATCTTCTAGCCTTTGTATTGTTACTTCCTGGTTCCTTGTTATTTTTAAGAGATCTTTCCTTTCACAATCACACATTGCAAACCTATCTTCAAGTTCTGAAAGTTTAACTTTAGTTTCTGTCAAGAAATTTTGCCAGATTTCAATGGAGTTATTAATTTCCTAGTAATTTCTTTGAATCTGTTTCATGTCTTGAAGTTTTTTTATATTCTTCACCTAAGGTTTCTCCTCTTTTTCTATGTTCCTCCATTCTTCCATCTATGTCTTCTTGAGAGGTGCTTAGCATTTCTTTTATTAATCTTATACCTTCTTTCACTTGCATTAATATTTCAGTTTTGAGTTTGTCTATGATGTCATGAAGGTATTTTTTTATGTCAGTTGATGCCGTGTCCAATATTGCATGTTTGCTGCCCTTGATCTCTTCTGTATTTACCTCTCCTGGACTTATATTCTCTGGGTTGGCAGCTGGAGGCTTTTCCTTCTTTCTTTCTCTTTTCAAGTTTCTGGTTTCTTTGAGACAGATGTATGGTGGAGGTCTCAGGCCCTTTCCATATTGCTTATGGTTTTTCTGAAGCATGCTGGCTAGAGGATTGCTGCCCTCTCCATTTTGCTGTTGATCAGTGAGGTGCCTGCAGGGGCAATGTAGGCTGGCCCCTCCCCTATGAGCCAGTCAAGCAGTGAATGCCTTCCCCACGTTAGTCTGTGACATTTGGATGTCACTGTTTTGGGACAATTCTGTCCCTGGCTATTGGGTCCCGACCAGGGTTGTGACCCAGCCCAAACAGATCCCACCAGTCCACTTTGAGGCAGGAGTGACCAACTGAGGTCACTGCATTCCGGGTTCAGGCTCATCCTGCCCATCTCCAATATGTCGTCCAGTTGGTCAACACCTCTTGCAGGACCAAAGTCCGAGCACTCACTGTGGGTTAGTGCAGCTCTCCATGACAGTTCCACTCTCTGTTGTGGTGTGTCTTCCTGCCAAGGGCCTTGGGCTCACCCACCCGCTATTTCAGTGTGACTGCAACTTCAGCATAACCATGAGTTGTCTGATTTAAAAAGGCCCATAACAGCATGGGACCAGATCCAGCATGAGCGCGTCTGGCTCCAGCCTTCCGTCCACATTTTTCTCTTCTTTTTTTTTTCTTTTTCCTTAGTTTCTTCCTAGGTCATGAGAATCCCTCTCCTTTCATCCCGTCTTCACCATGGTGGTAAATTCTAGCATCTGAGCTGTTTCTCTCAGAAAGGTTCCGTACCTTGTTACTTATCAATCTGCCATCTTCCTCCCCCAGCTGAAGGAAGGGATCTTATCCATGTCTGCCTGATTTTTAGCAATGACTCTTCAGATGATAGTCAGAACTATAACCCTGCACAAAAATCAATGCGACTTCACACACAGTATGTTTCTTCATGGAGTTAGCCTTGTCATCATCCCACCCCAAACTGAAAATACCTTGTTATAGATCTGTGTCATCACTGATGATTGTTTTGCAATGTGTTATATAATCATCTTCATTTCACCTTTAAAAACTTCACCTTGCCTCAACTCTTTGTATATATACAGAGTTCATTATGGCACGGGTATTCCCATTGCAAGCCTCTGCCAGACCTTAAAAGTTATTGTTACTCTTTGGAGGTTCTCTCTCTCTGATTGTTATTTAGCTCAACAGGCATAAAAAAAAAAAAACTTTAGAACATCCAGTGGTATTTTCAGTTGTGTCTGACTTTTTTGATTCAGGAGGTTGCTGCACTGCTACTCAAAAGTCTGAGGCAAGAAGATAATAAATTTGAAGCCAGCCTAGGCAACACAGCAAGCTGATGTATCAAAAAACAAAGCAAAACAAAACAAAACCAAGAACTACCTGGTGGGAGAGTACAAGCATCCTAAAACAAATAGTGTTACCAAGGTGGAGGTGATATAGTGGGTTGCAAAGAAAATAATCAAAGACAGAAGTTTTATTAATGTTCTGAATCTTAGCTAAAGACAGGTCTGTGAAAATTGAAAACTTCTCCAAGAACAGTAAATTCACAAGGAAAAGGACAGTAACTGAATGGAATGTTCTTTAGGAAAAGAAATTGGACAGAATTTTTCCTTCCAATGAAATGTTCTTAACAGGATAATGACTGGTCTTTATGACCTCTGCTTTTCATCTAACCTAAAATGTATATACATAAACAGTCTAAAAATTCTAGGCAGAGAATGAAATCTTGTTGGATATGGGATTTCTTGAACGAAGAGTTCTCTTTCCTGACATGTGTGCCCAGTCTATTAGGGCAGCATTGCTACTTTTTGATTCTTTTCTGCAGTTATCTAAAAACTAATCAGAACAAAGGTTGACGTCTTTGCTTCCTTTAGAAAGTCTCCCCATTACCAGAGAGAATATCTCTATCCTCCAATTTCCCAACATGCTTATAATAAATTTAGTACATTCCATTTCTATTTCAAGTCATTGACAGAAATTTTATATATTCTGCTTTGAAAATGTTTGGATGGTTTCAACTTGAAGGACAGCAGCAATAATAACTAGTTTTGAGCAACTTTGACAATTTAGATGGTAATTATGTATGCATGTTGCTTATAACCCCACCTAAAATGGATTTGTCTTATTTTTAAAGGCCAAATCTGCGAATCACAAAAGTAGAGCAACTTGTCCTTGATCAACAGTTAACAAGAGGCAGAAGAAAGATTTAAATACACATGTATGTGGCTACAAAGCACCTGAAATAGCTTGAAGGAAAAATGTTTAGAGAAAGAGACCGCCAAATAGCCATTGCTACCATCTGGGTCACGGGAAATAGTATTTTAAAGTATGGTGATGGTGATAAAAATGGAGAAAACTATAAGACATAAGGATGTGTTATGGAATCATCAACAGAATTTAATATGCAGATTGTGCTCAGTACCATCCATCAATGCTTTAACATTTTCCCTCTACTCAGAAATCATGCTTTGGCTGACAGTGGACTCTTGTGGTGGGTGATGATGTAAGGCTGCTCTTGCTGTTTAAACAGGAATGTTTCCTCCAAAGATTCCTGTACTGTAAGTGTGATCCCCAATGCAGCAGTGGGGAGAGGTGAGGGCTAGAAAGGACTGGGCTGTAGGAGTTATGATTTATCAAAGAGCTAGCCCATCGATTAATTTATAACTGAATGCACTGGTAGGAGGTGGGATGGACTTGAAGGTCGCGTGGACATGACTGGGAACTGTATCTCATCTTTGCCCTTTCCTGTGATGCTCCTTCTCTTCTTTGCTTCCTGCTGCTGTGCAGTGGGTAGCTTGGTCCACCACACCCTTCCACTGTGACATTAAAGCCTCACCTCAGCCCCACAGCAATGGCATAAGCTACTGACTAGTCTCCAAAGCCATCAGCCTATGCCAACCTCTCCTTTAAACTGTTATTTGTGGATAGTTTCTCTCTGAGTTTTTGCATCTCTCCTACCTCAAATTTTTCCCTAAAAGTCTCTCACACACAAATGCATCTTAAGAACATGAAAGAACTTACAGAAAAGAATTCTGTGTGTGTCTATCCCTCAGGGCTCAGACTGAGAAACAGGGGAGGCGGGTAGGGTTCTTTCGTGATCAAAGAATCGGTCGCCTTGAGGTTGAAAAATAAGAAAACTCTAAGGATAGAAGTTTTCCCATTTCTATTAACTCTGATGCCAAGAAGAGTTGGGGCTGTCCAGCCCACAGTACCATGCACTGCCCCTCTGACATTCTCTTGTTACTTTCCACTAATATTCTTTTGACTGTGAAGATATTCTCAGTAAACTTGAAACTCTTCAAATAATGAATGTGAAGTTAAACACAGATTTTTCTTACTTGAAAGAATTGATCACTTTAAATTATATTAATTAGTAAATAAATAACTGGGAATTCTTGTTAAATTTTCAAAACCAAATTTAACCTTTCTAGGGCAATCTATTCAGTCATCTATTAAAGTGGTAATCTGTTAGCCTCATGTCATTTTAACACCACAAAAAGGTCTATGTTAAAAAAAATTCTTCTCTAGAGACCATTTGCAGATTACAGTTAAAAAATAAAACAGAAGAACATAACTAAATTCAGAATTTCAAGCAGAAATTTGGAATATAATCTATTTTCTTCAATATGCATTTCCTTCTTCCTATCTTTTACTCCCCCTCTTTTTTTCTGCTCCCCTATCCTCCCATCTCCCTGTAATTCTTTACTCTCTTCTCATGTTTTTCCAAATTAACCCAGCAGAGGGCGAACGTTCTTTGCTTAAATTTCGTAAACCTGGAGGAAAGTCAGCTCTAAAGACCTATCTTCCTATTTATGCACATGACAAATATATATTTGCACTCTCCTGAGTCCCTAAATATTCACTTTTCTTTTGCAACATTTCCTGGTTAACAAGATCATAATGGTTGCACCAAGAAATGATGATCTCTCTCTCTCTCTCTCTGTCTCTCTCTCTCTCTCTCTCTTTCTCCCTCCTTCCCTCTCCCTCCTCCTTTTCTCTTTCACTAACAACCTGCATGTTGTTTCTAACAAAAGAAATTAATTTGCTACATGAAACATAAGTTTAAAAACAATTTAAAAACAAAGTAATTTTTATGTTGCTATAAAACTTTTCCACCTAAATATGTGTATAAACACCAAACATTAAAGTTAGAAAATCAGATTGGTAAACCGATAGTAAAGTAGGAGAGACAAAAAATGACATTACAAAAGTAAATTTAATAGAAGTTATGGTTCAATTTAATCAGCATAATGTGATTACTTTGTATTTATATATGTGAGCAGTCATTTTACTTTATGTGGTGAATGGTTTTTGAAGATACTCCGTGAAATAACAAAAAGAAGTTTATAGAAGAACAAGGGCAGCAGACTACCTTTTGATTAGTCTTTAAATTAAAGAAAATGCAGCACACATTTGTGCTTCACATAAGTAAATCATAAAACAGTTTAACTCATCTGAGGTGAGAGAATTTTGAAGTTTCAGCATTTCATCTGCTGATATCTTGGAAGTCTTGCTTCAATTCGAAATGCTCATTCATAGACTTTTAGCAGTATTGTTTTTTCACTTGTTTATAAGGTGAGTTGGTTGATTTAAACTGCATGTCCAGTAGACTAACAGTGTCTTATACTTTTACTGAATAGAACTGTGGACTCTAAGATGAAAGTTACCTACTGATTCACTCCGCAGTTATCCTGAGTGCCTCCATGGCTTCCTGGTAGTGCACTGTGACTGCCGACCTGCTTAGGGAACAGAGACAGGGTCCCTTTCCTACAGAGTTTTCAGCTTGGATGTTCTTCTTCATTCTCCTCCTCAATTAGAAACTCATTTCAAATCTTTTCATAGTGTTTTATATCCATATCTGTATCCATATCTATGTCCTTTTTTACTGTGTTGGTATGTTTTCACATAAATTGGATTCAATCTATTATGCTGCATTATGACTTTGTCTTATTTATTATCAGTGTTATGTTTAGCATATATCACCTGACCAACCATATAGATTTTAATTCTTCTTAATTATTTCTTCTTAATATTACAAATAAGGATGTGCTACCATTCCCTATTTTATTCCTCATGGGCAACATATACATATTTTACATACTTTTACTGGTGACTATCATGTGTTAAGGAATATTCTACCTTTTATAATCATTCTACCTTCCAGTTCACTTCTTCGCTTCCCAATGGTCAGCATTTCTGGTGGGAACTACTTTCCTTCCATTTTATTACCTTCTTGGCTAATTTGTATGCATAATCATTCATAAAAATATCACGCTCATACATGGGATACATCTTTACCCTAGCATCCTTGTGCTTTTTCAGTCCACACTACCCACTTGGTAAAAATTGGTCCTGTGTAAATCCAAACCTGTTTATTTTCTAGCCACCTTTGTGCAACTGCACACATTTGTATAAACACTTACAACCGGGCTGGCCAATCTTACAACATCATGTTAATCATTAAACTTACTGCCAGGATTCCTAGGGAAGTCAATCAAATTTCCCTTATTGCAAGGAAACACCTGAGATAAACAACCTAAAAGGAACAAAGTTTACTGTGGCTCAGAGTTTTGGGTGTTGCTGTCTATGACTGGTCAACAGGTACTCTGGGACCTGTGGTGGGACAGCACAGGGGAAAGAGAATGTGGAGGAGCAAACTGCTCACCTCATGATGTCAGAAAAGCAATAAGGCAGAGAAGAAGGAAGAGGAAGAGGGAAAAAAGAGGAAAGGAGGAGGAGAAGAAAGAAGTACAGTTCTCAAATTCCATTAAAGAGGACCCTCTCGAAGGCCTAAAACTTACCTCCCAGTAAGCTCATCTCTTAAAGTTTCCCCCATTGCCCAGTGGTGCCACAGGTGGACAACCAAACCTGCAGCACACGGTCCTTTGGAGGACATATCAGATCCAAACGATAGCACATGTTTCACAGCCAATTCATTCACGGGTCTCCTAGAAGACAATTTTAGAGCTTCTGTCTTCTTAAAATTTCCAACATCCCTCCCCCACAAGGCATTGTCATTTGCAGCTAGTATTTCCCAAGCCAATGAGATGGTTAAGCAATGAAAAAATAAGAAGAAAACTTTCACCTACTCTAGCCACTCTCTAACCCACCCTTGATGGTCCTTCACTGTATGTTCTCTCTCATCTCAGGCTCTCCTGTTCTCCCCCCTCCCACTGAAAGCCCAACCTTTCCTTCAAATTCCAACATGTCCTTCTGTAACTCACATACTGAGCTTCCTACCTCACAACCTTAGTGTTAGGTGCCACCTCACTGAGAGAGCTCATGCTCTCCACATTTTCCTTGTTCCCGTCACCTCCTTCACGAGCATGCCCTGAACAAAACACTTGAAATTTTTCTAACTTCAAAGATGTATAGTTCATATCCCTTAGACACTGACACATTTGTCTATGACTCTTTCTCAGTTAAACTGGTATTTTCGTCATTTTAAAATCATTCTTATTATCTTCTACTCTAAAAATTAAGACTGATTTAAAACAACTATCTCTCATTAATTTTGTTTTGTCTTTTATTTTTCATAAATTTTTCCAGCTTAAAGCACAGTTCTTTGGCATAATAGGTATTCTATAAAATAGGGTGAAAGAATAAATGACTATCTCTAGAGACACATGTATAAAATTGATCTAACTCACAGAATTCCTGTGACTGATGGTATATTCATTTAAAATATCAGAGTATTTACTAAATTCTGTTCTAAAATGGGTAGGCTTATCAGCTCTGTCTCAGAAGCTCTATCTTGAAGTGTTTATTTTCTTACATTTTTATGAAAATTATATATTACTGATATGAGTAATGTTTGCTAATATGGTTAATAAAAAATCTTACTTTTCTTGAAATTGCTTTTACTAGATTACTTTTTGAGTTGAGCATAATTTCCCACTCTACTGAATATTTATGTTCTTTAACAACCTAAATGTGTATGTACTCTTCAAGAATTTCAGATTTGTACTTTTGTCATTTATTTGTACTATAAATGAAACTAGTTATTTTTTCCCTTTCCCTTTTTATTAATGTATGTTTGGGATGCATCGTAAATGCATTCATAGTGGGAAATGTTCATATACATCTAACATTTTGATGCTTTCCCCTCCTTTTTTTCCCATATTCTGGTTCCTTTTCAATCTTGAATAAGCAGGACTCTGAGTCTATTATCGTGAGATTTTCTCCTTATTTTCTTACTTTCTACTTATTCAGTGGGATGTGTTTGCCCTCTCTTCTTGTGGGGAAAAAAAAGGTTAGCTTTATTTTATTTCTGGTCACTTTAGGTAACACAAATAGTGTAGATTTAGTAAGTTTACAGTCAGGCGTTGTGGTGCATGTCTGTAATGCCAGCATGTAGAAGGCTGAGGCAGGAGGATTGCTGTGAGTTTGAGGCCATCCTGGTCTGCATAATGAGTTCAAGGTTAGCCTGAACAACATAGTGAGACTTTGTTTCAGAGAAAGAGAGAGACAGACAGAGAGAGAGAGAATGCAAATAATATGAAATTAGAAAGTGTGGTGTACTCATTCAAAATTCCAATGTTGTTTTAAAGTTTGGGCTTGTGTGGAGGACGGATTAGGAAAGGGTATTGTGTTTGTCTTTTTAATCTTTCTCCTTATCTTCCACCACTGGTAACTTTAGTTTCTGGTCCCTGTGAGACTGAGATATTGAGGAGGAAAAAAAACAAATTTAAAGGGAGAATGTGGAAAGATCTTAATCTGTGATAAACACTGCAACAAGAAGGAATCATGATATGATATAACGATTTGTTGTTGTTCAGTTTCTTTTTCCTTTTGGTAGGGGGTGCTTGGCACATATTTAAATTAGACTCACAAGCTTGATTTTACTTAAGTTCTCCTGAGTGGCCTCATCTTTTGACCTGGGAATGTTGTAGTTCACATCATGGGTATGAACTTTTCCTAATCACTTAAGGATTTTGATACATTTCCTTGATACCTTCAGAGAGAACAAATGAATCTTAACCAAAAAGCAAATTCTGTGGCTCATCAGATCAGCAGCTCATGAGCCCATTTTCTAGTTTTGATATTCCCCCAGGGAAACAAAGCACGGCTGTTACCTCCGAATGAATTCTAGTGCATTAGGCTCTCATTTGAGCCAGTAAAGTCCTTCTCACTAGTCTTGAAATAACAGAGGGCACGATGCATTTTCTTTCCAAGGATAGCAGCAATTTACTCCAAATGTCTTTTTTACAAATATTTCCTAAAGTTTCCATTCCATACCGCTCTTGCCAACAACTGCCCAGATCCTTTCATGACATGAATTGGGAGAATAAGAGACATATCACTTGCTTTCAGATATCTGTTTTAATATTTATATTTTGGTTGATATTTCAT
>PVJX010050689.1:0-10593 GCA_004027295.1 Dolichotis patagonum | reverse complement strand
CTTTACTAGGTACTTATTTTAGGCCAGGGTCAATCCTGCCATTTTATATAGTTCATGTTTCACAATATCATTTTAAAATAGGTGATATTAGCTATAGCTTACAAGTGAAGAAATTAAGAATTTAGATGGTTAATTGGACTCAAACCACAGGACCACTAAATGGAAGAGCCCTTGTTCTAACCACCACATCCCCTAGCTTTTCTGCATAACATTGATCTATAGTTGTTTTAAATCTCACAGTCTTAAAGCCTCTGAGATTTCTTCATCCTGGGGGAAGCCCTGTTGATGTCTCATTTTCTTTCTTGGCAACTTCTCTTCCCCATAAATCTAGACCAAGGCCAGGGTGAGCCTCTCTGTCAGATTCTGTCTCCATTGTACCTTAATTAGCCCAATGGAGATGGGAATGCCACGGCCATCAGAGCTGGAAATTAGACTTGGGAACTCCCCGGTGGCGTTCAGGCCATTACAGCTCAGCCTGGGCTTGCTTCTGGGCTTTTACGTGCATTAGAGCACTCTGCATTGACGGGACTGCAGCTCACTTGTCAAATTACCTCCCATTTGTGCAGCTCACCTGATGTTGTTGAAGCACTTTCCTGGCATTGGGAGCTACTGGTTCATCCTAAGGGATCTGGGGATGGGGCTTAGTTTTACAGATGGGAAGCTGCGACCTGGTCGCATTGAGGAAGTGTATCATTGCTCTCCTACAAATGCTTCATGTTTGTAACTGGAGTGATCTTTTTTCATGTGTCTAGGTTTAAAGTTCCAACCTGGCAGTTTAATGAGCTGCTGAGAGAGGCCATGTTTGGAACACTAAAGTAATGCAGAGAGGGAACAGATTCATTGTGGAGCACTGACAGCAATGACTTGGATTTAGAGTAGGGCGTCACTACCCTAGGTATCCGGATGTACAGGCTGGTGGACTTAAATCATACACTGACTACATTATTCTAATGGAAGTTGTTTGCCACAGACAATCTTCTGATGAGAGCAGAATCAAGATAGAGCGTGGTCCTAGGACTTTATCTTGAACAGATGCCATCTTCCCACTTGATAAGAGGAGGAACTACTTAGAGGAGGTAGAACAACCCATCTATCCATCCATCCATCCATCCATCCATCCATCTGTTCATTCAGCTACCAGTTCTCATATCCACTTCTTCCACACATTTTAAATGAGTAACAATTATGAGCTGTGTTTAGTAGTTGACAAGCACTTGGTATGGGGGCCAACTTGATGGAGTGTGAAGGAGATGTACACCCAGGCAAAGCAGAGTCTCCAGATGTAGTTTGAGCAAGAACATTCCAACAAGCAGCAGCTGTGCCAGGGCCTTGGGTTCCCCAAGGCACTGGCAGTGATACACTGAAAATGGAAGTCAAGGCAACTCACCCTGTAAACTGGAGCGCAGATTAGAGGAAGAGCCCAAAGTTGGCATAGGAATGCTTTGTCCTTGGCCAGTCAGCTAGTAGGAGTGACTGTATTCAAGTTCTCAACTTGGTAGGAAAGTTTGAGGATGTTCTTCTGGAGATTTGCTATTTTGTAATGTGGAAGACACATTGAGCTCTGAGTCACCAGAAGACCAGGACAAAGGGTCTTGGGAGGGTCAAGGTTGGGCATGAGACAGGGGTTCATGGCAAGACTTTACAGATCTAATGCTTGGAAAAATATTTCTCTGGGCTGTTTTTTTGATTTCAAGAATCACTCTTCACCTAAGAATCACCCTTCTACTTACCTCACTTCAAAGACGTGAACCTATACTTCTTCTCTAAAGCTCTGAACATAAAAACCATTCTGAGCCTATTCACATAGCTTCAAAAAATTAAATAATAGGAGTTAACCTAATCAAGGAAGTGGAAGGCCTCCATAACAACTTTAGTATTCTGAGAAGAGAGATTAAAGAGTACGTCAGAAAATGGAAAGACATTTCCTGATTCTGGATAAGCAGAAACGGCATTGTCAACATGGCCAAACTTCCAAAAACGATGTAATGCATAGTTATAATGCAATACCAATAGAAACCATGCCAATCAAAATATCAACACTGTTTTACACAGAACTAGAAACACAATCCTAAAATTTCTATGAACCAGAAGAGACCCAGAATAGCCAGAGCAATTCAGAGCAACAAAAGCAAACCAAGAGGCATCACAACCCTAAATTTCAAGTTAATTACAAAACTATAGTGATAAAAATATGATACGGGTACAAAAACATACATACAGCTCAATGGAACCAAATAGAGGATGCAGAAACAACCCCAGGCACATTCAACCATCTGATCTTTAACAAAGGGGCCAAAAACATACACCGAAGGAAAGACAATGTCTTTAAAATAGTGCTGGGAAACTGGCTGTTCACTGCAGAAAATTGAATCTAGACCCGTATCACCATGTACTAAACAACAACAACAAAAATAGATTAGAGGTCTAAAAGTTAAAACAGAAATAATTAATCTGCTGACAAATAAAATAGTTAAAAATCTAGAAGACATAGGCATAGGCAAGGACTTTCTGAATAAAACCTCATTTTACAAGAGATATGCCTTCATAAGTTCAGTGGAGAGAGGTCATGGATGATACCCCCTTCCCCTCTTTGTTATCAAACTCTGTCACTTTTACCTGAGGATGCTTGTATTTGTCACATTCCTGCTGCTGACACACAATGCCTGACACTACAATTTAAAAATGAAAACTTTATTTTGGCTCATAGTTTTCTGAGCATCAGTTTATGGTTAGCTGGCTCCAAGGCAGGAACAGTAAGGTGGAAGGGCCCAGCAGGGGAAAGCTACTTATCCCAAACCAGGCAGAAAGCAGAAAGGGGGTGGTGGTGCTGGGGACAAGAATACATCCTTTCAGTCACACCTGCAGTGACCTCCTCTAATCAAGCCCCACCTCTTGTCAGCACAGTCAGCTGTGAACTCATCAGCACACTAATCCACTGACAAGTATAGCACCCCATGATAAAATCACTTTCAAAATTCCCCACCTCTGAGCACCTGAGACTGTTGGGGGACATTGTAGATATAAACTATAACAATGTCTCTGGCATTTACTCACTTCTCTCTCCCTGTCCCTCGGAACCACATGGGTCAGACCCCCCAGTTTCCCACATCTGAATTGCTGCTCCAAGCCAGCACCCTCTGATCTGCTGTGCATGCTATTGCTCCTCTATGGGTAGCCACTGGTCTGGTCACTAATGTGCTTCCTGATTTAAAAATTGTCTATGACTTCTCATTATACTTAGGATCTTGATCCAGAGCTTCAGTAGAACATACAAGGCCCTGCATGGTCTGGATGCCAATAATACTCCAGCCTCATTTCATAGGATGCTGGCTCCAACTTTTTAGTTCAACACTTTAATCTTTCAGCTCTATGCTCTCCCCTGCTGTAGAACCTTTGTGCATACCTAGAATACTTTTGCCTGAAATACTCTTCCCAATATCCATGTCTCAATCATTTGATAGCTCTACTTAAAGGGAGTATATCTGAAGGGAGAAATGAGTATTCTCTCTTGTCTATTAATCAGCTTCCAATTTATGTATGAACCACAGAGACAAAACTCAGACACAATCTTCCACATGGTGCAGGTTAGTTTGAGAGGCCTTAAAAGGGTAAGACTCAAAATTGGGGTGTATTGTACTGGGTATCACAATCAGAAAAATAGTAAACATTTGAAACTGGCTTCCTCCTTTCTCAGGAGAGGTCTGTTATTGTCTCTAGAAGACAGTGGTTGTTGCTGGCAGAGTGGTTTGTCCCCACTTGGCTAATTAGATAGATCTGAATACTACTCATCACCTGAGTCTCAGACCCATAGCAGGTTGGCCAGCACGAAGAGTGCAAAGTGTTGCAGAAGTCTGATGAATATACCCATCATGAGATATTAGGTGAGTTAAACACTTCGGGTCCTTGGTTTGGCTCATGTGATCCAGTTCCTTGTTAAAGGATTTGGGATAAGTACAAAATTGGGAGTGGACTTCATATTGGGCAAGGTTTTAGCCAATACAATCTCTGTGAAGGCACGCCTCTTCAAAACCCAGCTTGTGCTATGACACTGCTGCCTTCTGAAGTAGGAGGATCACACTGTGTCCAAGAAACTCTCTAAGAAACCTGGCCTCAGATTTCTCTAAGTTGCCTGGGAAGCTAGCCAGCCATAGCTCCTGGAGCTTGGTCAGGGAAGCAGGAAAACTTGCAGGGGGAAATGTCTCACTTACGTAAACCTCCGAGAGGAGCAGGGTAATGGGTTTCATGAATTCTGGTGTTTGGGGCATGTTTGTTCCTGTGTGCACAGTAAGCATCTTCAGTAGAAAAGCAAAAGTCTCTGCTCCTTAGTTTCCCAAAGCACTGCAGTCCTATGTGGTTAAACTATTAGGGAGATGATGGAACATAGTGAACTAGGAAAAAACATGTCTTGAGGAATTCCTGAGACAAAAAAATGTTGCTGCAGTAGAAAAAACAGCATGAACTCAGAAAAATCATAATGGCTTTTAGGCACCGGATTTTCCATCCATTTCTAAATTTTGTGTGTTTTTATTTTTTTCTCTACAGCTATTGGAATCTGTCACCCATTTGACCAGTGATTCTTCTCCATTCACTCTTTGTTGAAGTTCTGCTCTTTTCCACACACTCACCTGCTCACAGTACCAGGTGATCTCAGCCCATAGTCACTGTCCACATGACCAACCACAGAGCTCTGGTCAAGCCTCGTGGATTCTGATTGGAGAGCCTCCTCCAACAGGGTTTCAAGCGCCATCTAGATGTTCATCTCCAGTGAAGTGCTTCATCCTGCCTTTTCACTTTGCTGATTTCTTTTCCATGGATCACTTTCTGTCTCTGTGCTCTGCCTGCTCCAGAGCCTGTACTGCTAGACTCCATGGGACATGCTATGTGAGTGCAGTGGCCTTAGCATGATGGGAATTAAAGCTTGGCCACAGGGAGGCATCTCAGTCCTCTCTCCCGGGTCCTAAACTCCTTAGATTTTCTCCCTCTAGTTACTTCTGGTTCCACAATGCACCTCTTCTCTTCTAATACCAATTTTAACGCTTGAGACCCCTTAGTCTGTATATATGAAAATCTACCCATTATTTGGACACATTTAGGTGTGTGTGTGTACATCCATCCAGATGTAAAGCAGCCTTCTGACTGGAGCAATCAGGCAGTGACATTTACTGAAACAGAACCATGCTTCAGAGAAAAGATGATGAAGTCACTAAAAAACATGTTGAATATTTTTGCATGTGAGGTGAGGTAGAAATACAACTTAATTCTTTTGTTTGTATATATCTAATTATCCTCCAAATTGTTGACCTTCTATAAACTTAATAGAGTATTTCTTCATATTTCTTCAAATTTAAGAAAAGAAAGATTGTGGGTTTCTGGTCATAAAGTATACCAACCAGCGATGGCATATTTTTAAAATTTTTCTGAAGGTAGTAAAAATACAATAGAACAAGACAGAACAAAGCCAATTGAGACAATCTAGTGAAATTGGTACAGAACTTCCCAGCAGGATACTGGGATAACAGTAATAGGTACCTTAATATATTTTGTTATCTTCACAATAGTTGTCTAGTCAGTTAGATATAGCAAAATAAAATAAAAAACAGAACATTATAAAACCATTTCAAAGAGAATATTGACTGGTGTAATACAATCAATCATAATGAAACCAAACTGAAAAAAAACTTGCCTTCAAATAGAAGACGGAAGGAAATCCCCCATATTTGCTATATTGCATATGGTTATCCTCTCCAGTCATGTTTAGACCTCTGTGCCAAGTTGCTAATGGGAGGAGGGGTTGGGATGTTTGATTTCCAGCCCGCAGGCTGGTAGGCTCATGGGAGCTGCTGACTGGGTCTCCTCCTGGCTCGCGCCCAAGGGAGGCACTTACCAAGAGGGCAGGCGAGTTGCCTTCTTCTGCAGCCGCCTGGATTCCACCATGAGCGATGGCATATTTGAAGAACTGGTAGGAATCTGCAAATCTAGAATTTAATGCCTAGTGAAAATATCTTTTTTATTTATTTTATTTTACTTTAAAGGTAGTAAAATACAACAAAACAAGACAGAAGAAAGCCAATCAAGACAGTGCGGTGAAATTCATACAGAACTTCAGAGCAGGATACCAGGATAACAGTAATAGGTACTATAGTGTATCTTGTTATCTTCATAATAGTTGTTCATTCAGTCAGGTATAGCAAAATCAAACCGAAAACAGGATACTATAAAACCAATCAAAACAGAATATTGAATAGAGCAAAACAATTAATCAGAACAAAGCAAAACAGTGAAAACAATATTGGCCTCACAGACAAGATAGAAGGAAATCCCCCATATTTGCTATATTACATACCATCATCCTCCCAAGAGATGCTCAGATCACTGGCTCCAGGTCAGCATAATCAACCCAACAATACAAGCATTTAGTTGCTTTATGTACCTTAGTTGCTATCAACTCCAGCTGTCCTTGAAATCATCCAGTTGCTAATGGTGGTGGTGGTGGGGAGGTGCATGGGATATTTGATTTTTAGGCTAATGGGAGACACTGACTTATTCTCTCCCTGGCATACACGTGGCTTCTGGTGGTTACCAGGAAGGATGGCTCATTGCTTTCTTGGTTGGCCTCCCAAGTTTCAGCGTGGCTAGGAAGCATCTGCATAAGCAAGGATCTTTGTTCTCAGTTGATATATCAATTTCCAACCACGTTCAGCACAGATATCACCACTGACTATATGATCTCTAAGCAACGTTTCCACTTGTTCTGTGGCTACTTTTACACTTAAAACCATCCAGTTAAACTACTAGGGAGGGTACCTCTTAGCCAGGCTTTACAGAGTTCAAATGGGCATTATAGTTCCCTAATCTTAGATCCCTATACCATTGAACTGAGACGAAAGGCAGGAGGAGCCAATGAAGTTCACCAGGATTGCTGGTCATGTAGTGTGGTCTCTTGTAATCCCTCCCTATGCGCTGGAGAAATCCTCACATCTGCTGGTGATTAGGAGGAGCAGAGCAGTGGTCTAATCCCCTCTCAACAAAGCATGCTTGTACACACACACACACACACACACACTGAGTTCTTGAGAATATCCAACAAAGTCCTTTACAAAATGTAATTTATTTTTACTGAAACAATATATACACACAATTTTTTCTCTCTGGATCATTTAAAATTTGTTATTAGTACCCATTTGTTGTACATACTGTTTCTACTCCTTGTGTGGGACTGGTGCATGTACACAACACATCTTCATTCCCTTTTCATTCTTTGTCTCTCCCTCTTTCTCCCTCCCTCCAGCCCTGGATCCCCTTCCTATTTGGGAAAGATTTATCTTCCTATTCCTATTATTTATATTTAATTTTGCTCTTTATAATTTGAGTTTCTCCTCACATAAGAGAAACCATTACATAAGTGTTCAGTGTTTAAAATCAGATGACACTACATGTGCTATGAAAAGGTGAGTGGGCCCCTGCTGCTCCAGCTCTCCTGAAGCTCGGTGTCTCCTTCCCAGGTCCACCCCTCAGAGGAAATACTTCAGACTGTTAGCGCTTTCTCCTCTCTGTCTTTACTAAACTTTGGCATTTTTATTCAACAAGCTTATACTACTCATTATGATTTTGTTTTTGGTACTGGGGATTGAACCCAGGGCTTTGCTGGGCAAGTGTTCTACTCGGAATTACATCCCCAGCCTTTTAAATTCATTTATTTCTGAGACAGGGTCTCAGAGTTTCCCAAGCTGGCCTTGAATTTG
Organism: Dolichotis patagonum; assembly: GCA_004027295.1. Lineage (NCBI taxonomy): Eukaryota > Metazoa > Chordata > Mammalia > Rodentia > Caviidae > Dolichotis > Dolichotis patagonum. The sequence continues at coordinate 2,851 of PVJX010050689.1, read as the reverse complement.
TGATTGCCTTGGTTTCTGGAGTAACTGGGATTACAGGCATGCACTCCCATACTCAGTTCATTTACGCATTTGAAATTTTAGAAGTCTCTGTACTTCTTATAATCAAATTCTATTGTTTTCTAAACTACCTTATATTTTCTCTCTTGTCTCCACTCAGTCATATCAGTTTTTCTGTCAAATTTGTATTTTGTATTGTCATGATTATGCAAATACTATCCAGAGCTAGAATGGGTATTGATCCTCATTCCTTTACTATACCATTTTAACAATTGCTTGACTTTTATTTACTTAGTTTTATCGCAATTAATGATCATGGATTCAGCCCTAAACATTCTAAAACACGAACCCTTCTCTCCATACATACCAGGTGGCAGACACGCCCCATGGTTTCATTTACAATTTTCAGAATTTTAGAAACCATCTGTGTGTGACCTTCTCTCATCCAAACCCTGTTCTGTTTTCCTAACCACTGTATGTTTCCTCTCACTGTCCTTTCTCCTAAGGTATTTCACGGTTTTTTGTCACATTGATATTTTGCAGACGGGGCCGGGCCTCTGCATCTTGGGGCTCAGTGTGGGCCAGGAGAGGGGAGACGGCTGTGTTCCCCCTGAAGGAGCCGCCCAAGTGGTGCATCTCAGTCAGGCATCCCTGCCTCAGTCTCCCTGAGAAAGCAGCTCCTGTTTCCCTCAGAGAGACGGGGTCCATGCCGCTGGCGCATCTGCTCCTCATCCAGACTTCAGTCCTGCCTTGGCGGGACGCTGCCTGGCTCATCGTTCCTCCCTCCTTGGGTGCCTGTGCCTTGGGTCCTCAGGGTTTCTTTCTCCCAGGTTCCTGTCTTCTGCATGGCTCAATCTGCACCTCTCACTTAGCTGTCTTCATTCCTTCAAGTTTGTTGGACTCTCTGGTTTGTGGTCTCTCATTGTCGTTCTTATTTCTTTCTTATCCTTCCATGCACGTCTGGAAAGAGGTAGAGGCTGGCATATTTCTGCCTTCTTTAGGGAAGGCCTCCTTCACTTAGCTCTTTACTTAGTCACGTGAGGCACAAAACTGGCCAGCTGGGGGTTTAAGGGGTGGCAGGGCAGAACCTGACTGGTGCGCCTATAGTCTGGGGCTCCTTTATGGGTGGCACTTGGTCCCATAGACCTTCCATGTTGGTGCAGCTCATAACTCTGCTTGGGGTGTGAGCAGAACCAGTTTCCCTTAGACACTGCCATCTTCCTTGCCACCTTGTTCTTAGCGCTCTTATCTCCATCTTCTCCTTAAAATGGCAGCTCTGGGCCTGGCCCGGGTGTACCTTGCCCTTGGATCACACAGACTCTGGACAGGAGTCACTTCTTTGCCCAGTGCTGTAGCTGGAGATGGTAGAGGGAGCCTCGAATCCTGCTGGTAGGGTGGAGGGAGGCCACTGTGGTCATCTGGCCTCCAGGTGGGTCTCTAACAGACATCAGATGTCCTGTGCTGTTGGCATATCTCCTGAATTTTATTATCCCAAAGAGTCTCAGCCTTCTTCCAAGACTTGGGTTATGTTACACACATCTTTTTCAATCTCTTTTCAGTTCTCTGGGCTGAAGACAATGGAGGAGAGAGATGAAAATCATAAGAACATTTAAAAACAATTCAAGCAAACAATATTGTGTATATTAATTAGTATTTTGTGACCCTTAACTATTTTTTTTTTTATTTTCTGTGGTACTAGAGGTTGACCCCAGTAACTTTTGTACTAAATGACACCACTGGCTTTTTAAAATTTAAAATTTGAGACAGGTCTCATTACATTGCCCAGGCTGGGCTTAAATTTGAAATCTTTCTGTCTCAGCCTCAACCAGTAGTGGGAATAAAGGCAAGGGTTACCGCATTAAGTGAGGATATACATACATTTAGAAGCAAAATGCAAAGAAACTGAATAAACTTGTTTTAGTTTTTGTCTCTTTCATTTTAACCATCTGGGCAGGCCTCCTAAATCAGGCATAAACCCTTTGTATGCTATAATTTGCTTAGTAATTCCCTGAGGTATACTAAGCTTTATAAATTCAATTTTTAAACAGTAAAGTGACAATGAGAAACTTCAAAGAGAGGAATGTGATACTGTGGGCATAAATACTAAGGATTTGTTTTATATATATATATATATATATATATATATATATATATATATATATATATATATATATATATAACAGAAACATGAAAGTAAAGTTGAAGGCCCTTAGCAGATTGGCTGAATGATTTTATCAAAAGTAGAGGAAGCAGAAAGATATCAAAAGTTACACAAAACATCTCCAGAAGAGTAGACAGGGTTATACCATGAATAGTTGTGTCAGTTGCACATCAGAGGCACCCAGTTTTCAGCTAAGAAAATTCTAGGTATTCAGAGAAATTCAAGAATTTCAGTCCATTTGATGAAATAATTTGAGCAAGACTGAACATCGACACTTTCAATGCCACTGAAAATTAGGCCCTGTTTCTGAAAATCAAGAAAATCTAAGACAAAAACCAAGAGGTCAAGACTGTATAAAAGGTGCACTTAGGTCCCCAGGGAGAGCCTGTCCGAGGCCCTTGAGGGGCATGGAAGGGGTCAAATTCTTTTCCTGAAGTTGAAGACCTCAGGGAGTGGGTGGGGCCAGGTCTGCAGCGCATTTGCTGCTGGGGGAGATGGTGCCTCCCTTCCGGGCCCATGAGTCAAGGGGCCATGGAGAACAGCCTGAGCAGCCGAGATGGGGTCCCCTTCCTCACAATCGAGGGAAGTCGGGGTGGGGGTGGGGAGTGGGCTCCCAGGATCACATTGGAGGGGAGATGAGGAGCTGGAGGAAACTGACGACAGATGGATTCAATTTTCTATATAAAAATCGGG